>JAQGAO010007753.1:0-10999 GCA_034697705.1 Ommatoiulus sabulosus
GAACGGAACGGGTGCAGAAACGTGCACCCGGTGCACGCCGGTGTGCACTTTTTGGGTGAGTCGAATTCGCCATAAGTGCAATACAGCTGTACGTGTTATGAGTGTATATGCATATACATCGTAGCTGCGTAGGTACATAATCACGTACAAGTATGGGCTTTTATAATTTGACCATTAAGCTAATTACTAATGCACATTTTCGCTATTTACGACACGATGCACGATCGAACGATTTTCGCCATAATAACGTACATGGTGCTGAAATTGATTTGGAAGTACCATTAGGAATATTTTAAAAGGGTCACCATGAATCTTTAATTTCTCGTTTTGCGTTCTTCGGAGGACGTTAAACGATGCGCATGGTCGTTATTTGAGCATCCAATCTAAAGAAAGGCTGTTGAAATCTGATTAAAGGACACCCAGTACATTCAATTTCTCTTATTTTCGTGACCCTGTGCAGTCGCAGCGCAGTAATGATAATTTTACGAGTTGTGCTCAGCCCTCTTAACTAAGCCGGAATTGCGTTATTTCGTTCGCAGATTGCAAATTTGCTGAACTTTAAGGAAAAATTATGCCGACGATCAAAACCTAGAGACGCCCATTTGAGCGCCGTTTATTCGCGAATAACAAGATTTTCCAAGACTATTTAGTCGTTGGGTTTTGCAAAACGGATCAATACGAGAAGTGCCACCAGCGTCGCAAAAATGCGAATGGAGAGCAGCGTGGGTGGGGATAAACGACATAAAGATACTTTCAAGGATATGGAAGTGAAAATTGGAAATTGCGGAGGGAGGCAGAAACAGGGTAAAATTTGTAAAAAGTCATCAAAATTCGGAAAACTCCGACTGAATATTAAGTTGTTTTTTAATCACGGACATGCACACGCTATGAGTACATGTATTAGAAGAAGTTGCCGAATACAAAAGTCGACGCTTGAAAAGATACCCAGTGTTTAGTCAAAACAATCATCAACTAAAATCTCGACGCGCATTAATCAAGATTTACCTTCGATCAAAACATAAAAATATATAACCTTGACAATTTTTAATTTTTTTTGCTTCAAGGTTATAACGTTTTCAATTTCCAATGAAGAATTCTATACAACCATATTTGAATTTAATAATTCGGATGCACATGTACATACATGCACGTATCGTTATATCAGAGTCCATTAATTAATTTACAATATTTAAAACTTGAAAAGCAAGTCGTAAAATAAGCTAGCTGACTGTTTGTCTGAGTGATCATATCTCACGTTTAATATTTTATGGAGCTGGTAAAATCTAAATAAAGCAATTATTTACGGTCATAACATTTCTTCTACCCTATAAATACGCTACATTGCATGTTTATGTTATGCACTTACATGTAAGTTGCAAATTAAAGGCAAGCTGTAAAATTCAATGTCTGCCTTTTCAACATTCTGCTATGACTATTCTTACATTTTTTTGCTCCATATGTCTCAAGTTTTACCACTTAGTCTACATACGGTCGTAGCTTGATTTTTATCAAGTGGGTTATACGGTGAAGTCTGCGAGGGTCTGCCAACTACTACACGGATCATAACAGTAATAAAAACATGCAATTGTATATGGAACTGTATATGCATGCATATATACGCTCGTACATGTACCATACAACCTATATTTTACAATACAGACAAAGTGTATAAATACATAAGAAAACATTTAAAAACAGAATTGACGTACAAGTATATTTCCCCCAAATATACCCGAAATAATGTCGAAGATATGTTGCCATCGCAACAGCTTTAACCCTATAGATAACTTGCATGTGACGTCACGCAGCATGGTGACTTGGTGACGCAGTTATGTGACTTGGTTTACATTGTGGGCATGTTTTGGTAAACAAATCTGAGAATCGTGGTGCTAATAAGGACCAACATTCTAAAAACTAAGGAAGTTCCCTATTAGATACTATCACGTACTCATGAATAAATTTTTTTATCTAAAAGTAAATATTTTGATTCTGTTTTTCCCCTGCAAATCAAAAACTGGGGGAATTTCCTCGTTTATTTCTAAATAAATAATTAAATAAAGGAATAATGCAAAATTATATATGCAACGAATGCGCCTGCTGCCTGCACGTGCAATTTATCTATAGCAAAGGCAATCATTTTTGCCACAGTATAATTACAAAGTACCCCAACTTGTCTGATCTAGGCGGAGCCAGCACGCGTCGTCTGCTTGTGAAAGCTATATATAATAAATTACTAACTAGAGCTACACATGTACATGTATATGCACAGTATTTTGACGCGTCGCAATTGAATTTTAGTTTTATTGTTTAACAAGTGCGTGCACATGTTTACATTATTTCACAATTTACATAACATATTTTCGATAACAATACATGTAATGGAAATGATTGATTAATATGCCACAAACTATCCAAGTTGCCACCCAAAAGTACATGTGCCAAAAATATATTTACAAGACATAAGACATTTATTGGATCCTGTCAATCCCGTCTCCTTCAAAATAATAGCGCCCTCTACATTCGCTCGTACATGTATAAACAGTTTCCAACGCTTCTCTTATTATTTGAATCCGTCAAAATATTACTTGTCCATCAGCAATGCCAAAACCCCTTAGCAAATTGTTGTGAACATTTTCAAAACTTGGTGGAACGCATGCATTGCAGCTCTCTCGATCAACTATTGTGACACGTGTTAATTGTGACAAAACCGCCATCAAAGAATTGCATCTCCTGGACAACCCCAAAGTCACTTGACACGTACGTATATTGAGCCACAATGAATTAATGCAGCGTTATCTGAAGTCACCATAATCCATATTAAAAGTATATACAGCATAGTTCCCATGCGACAATCAAATTTGGCAAACATCTGCATGGATATATCACCTCGAAAACAGTAAATATCCGAATAAACATACAATATACACAACCGCGATGGTTTTTCGGCATTTTACAGATCAAAAGCAAGTCTCAAATTTTCGAAGTCTATACTGTAGCTACAAGCCTAGTCTACATGCACATTATGCCCATCATAATACGTCCCTTTTAACAAGGAAGTTAATTACCATTTTCATGCTTATGACAGGCGTTTATTAAATACTTTAAAATGAGGTCACTGAAGACATTCTCGAGTCTAAAGACTTCAATAGCAGCAGATGGAAATTAATTACGTGTACATGTATATACAGTACTTGGCATTGAAACTACTCCGCAAGCCTTTATTTCACTAATAAAACAAGTCAAAGAAAAAACCTCATATAAAATCAAAATCTGCTTTTTTTCATAACTTCGTTATGATGCCATTTTTTAAATGATGGCCTGCACCATTCAGTGCTTAGCACAATCGTCGGATAAGCTTGCAGTTGCATTTAAACTAATAAATAAAAAGGACAATAGGCGGAAATTAACTTTTTTTTTACTTATTAACTTTTTTTTGTTTTCTGCTGGACCAAAAAATAAGAAAGTATTCTCACTACGAATGCTGATTATTAATTTTCAATTCTTTAATGCAGTATATGCACAAGTATCAATAATAAATATCATTCAGGCTGTTTAAAGAGCTTCACAGCATGGATATAGGGCGTTGTCTTTCAAAATTGTTACTCAGATGCACGCAATTAGAATATAATCTTTAACAGTCACGAAATCTTACATAATTATAGAGAATTTGCATACAAAATGGTTTCAAGTCAATATCCTTATCCCAAAAGGGAAAGCGTGCTTCTTAAAATTGATAAAAATCCAATAAATTCATATTACAAACTGGGCGAGGAAAAGTCTAGTCATTTAATTTTTTTTTCGAGGGGCCACGTGTTCAAGCAGATCTGTTTATAAATACTGTATAGTGAACTAACTTGAAAAATATGAAGTACATGTACGTGAAAACTTGTCCTATAAATATACCTACGTTCTACGAATTGTGAATGGTTATACATGCATTTGCTCAAAAGACACGCCACTCGGACTAGTTTTAATAGAAGCTGATTAAAATTCACGAGGGAATGGATCGAATAAGTTAAATTAAACGTCGAATTAAACAATTTTTATTAAGAAATTGAGAAAGTTAATAGGCAATTTCTCTATTAAAAAAAGCAGCGCTTTCAATGCTAACTTGAAAGTCAAAGCGGTGATAAAAAGTCTTCCTTGGTAATTAAGTTGAATTAAAATCAATGGCGAAATAGACGAGAAAACGAGTAGATGAAAGAAGGTTATACAAGTATCGTTTAGCCGAACACAAAATTCGAATTTTCTGAACACTTTCACAAAACATTTATTGAACAACTGTTTCCCCACAGAATTATACAGTATTTGCATGGCAGTTTAAAATTTCTGAAATCATATTTAATAATACAAATCCAGAAAATCTATGAAGAATATTTTTCCTATAAAATATTCCTACAATTATTAACAAAATATGAAAATAATATAGTGTAGAAGTATCTTTTTGACATATTCCCTGATGCATGTGTTGCTGACGATTATTGTTTTTGGTTCGTATTTTCATTTATTCGTTCTGTAATACTTTATAAACCAGAAGCATCCCAGTATAGGCCTACGTCTTTAATACAGTACAATCAATACACGTAAAAAGTGGCCAAATGCATTTTTTAAATTGCGAAAGTTCAGCTGCTGTCGTGGAAAGCAAATTACGCACATGTACAGTAAGCAACATACATATTTAAACAGTAAGGAAATATCTCAAAGAGCTCGGTGATACGTTAAATCTAATTTGTTGTTATCCTCCAAACATCCTCCAATGCAGTATAGATACGCTACCACATACAATTTTAAGAAATTATGCATTTCCATTATTATCAAGGACAACAACATGCATGTCTGAGATAACACTTAAATGCTATTTTTGCTCATGCATAAAACATAGAAACGCTGCACATACACAGCCCATACAAACGTATAAACTGCTTGGAAAATTATTCATGAGCTCAGCAATGGTTGTGATTCGATCAAAAAAATACAAGAAAATGCTATACGGTACGTGATCGTGTAAGAATGGAGCGAGACAAGGAAGCTCTAGCTTCAAAGAGATTTTCGTTAGATCCTCCAAACTTCATATTTTATTTATCTTTCAAGTTCCCGTGATATATACGAAAAGAGTATGTGTTAGCGGTGTTAATAAAGAATAACCATCGTTGTTTTCTGGAAAATTTTAAACAAATGCATGTATTGCGCCACAGAAACGCTTTTACAAGGTGTCCACAAAACTATTTGTACCACTCAAAATCCAAATCCAACGCCGCGCCGATCAATTCACCTCCAGGTGGTGAACTATGCTAAACGCAGACGCTAAACGAAGCAAGATGGACAGAGCTAACAGACATGTACATAAAAAGCTGGAAGATTCGCAATTTCACTGAGGGTTCAAATTTTTTTGTGCGACTGGTTTATCGATGGAACTAGGGCTTACAACATTTTCTAAATCATGTTAAAGAATGGTTGGTTGGATTTGGAGGTTTTAGGGCGCAAATTAAAAGATTAAAAGTATGGATTTAGGAAATAAACAGGTTTCCGCATAGCACGTAGAAACCATATGCTTCTTTTTGCTTGAAATTAGTCGCAGGAATGAATTTCCAGAGAATACCCATGAGCTTTTAGGAATGCGATATATATAACAATTAGAACGATTGGGGGGCTTTGCGACGAGGATATTTAACGATGATCCGATTAAAATCGGGTATGGATAAGTCCCCTACAATAAGGCAATTTTCATGTTGACGACAGGGTGTGGAAATGAATTGGACAAACAGCCTCGATCGGAACAGGTATAAAAAAAATGGTGCAAATACGCTTGTGCAGAAAATATTTGCAGACGACGGGCCTCCGTAAAACGCATTTTTTTTTTTTATCCTCCAATCCTAGTACATGTATAGAAAAGCTATAGCTAGTAATTTTAAGAAATGATGCATTTCCATTATTCCATTTCCAAAATAACCCAGCAAGGTGGCTTGAAGGTTAGCATTCTCGTCTTGTATAATACTATTCGGTATATAGACCCAGGTTCGATTCCCGGGTCGGCTATATGACGTATAACCTCGATTGTGGTTTTTCATGGTTTCCCACAATTCCTCCAGGTGAATGCTGAGATAATTTCTATATTAAATCGGCCATGACCGTCTTCCTATAGCTATCCCATCCCATTCTCCTCGTTAAAGTCGCCAATACGGGAAATATAACTTAAAATTGTGATGTTGGGGTCCATCACGACCAGACTGCTTATAGTTTGACTTAATTTGTATAATGATCCGCCCGGTCAAAGGCTACTATAGATATGTACTGACTGCAGGGTAAAGAATTGAATTGAATGGTGGGACAATTTACTGTATACACGTAAATGTACTGAACAATGATTGGCTGAAATGAATCTTGTTTGGGTCACAAACTTTAACGGGGGTACAAGATAACCAGTTTTACGGCGTTATGATTGCA
This sequence comes from Ommatoiulus sabulosus, assembly GCA_034697705.1. Lineage (NCBI taxonomy): Eukaryota > Metazoa > Arthropoda > Diplopoda > Julida > Julidae > Ommatoiulus > Ommatoiulus sabulosus. Next base: position 6,445 of record JAQGAO010007753.1, read on the forward strand.
CTAGCTGCGAGCTTCATTTCTACGGAAGCCTGTTTGTGCCATGTTCACTGAACCTTGCTTCTTTTAAATAAGGTTATAATTTACCAACATTGTTACTTTCCTGCGAGCGCCATATGCACCGCATACTGGCACACGAGAAAACATGAGTATCATGATCAGTATAGTAAAAAGCAAAAATAAACCATCCGTGAAAAGCCAACAATCGGGAATTATTTGTTTTGGCCAGCTGCATCAAATGCGGCGCTCTACGTGACTACCAGATGGCAGTAGGCCTACAACAATGAACAACAAGAAGACAAGCAAACATTTAGCAACACGGCGAAAAGCCTTCATGTCAAATTCTCTAGTCAAATCTTATCTAAAGGAAGCAAATTGCGTGCTTTCCTGGCAAATTATGCCAAAAAATAACACCGACTAGATGTAAAATATCTGAAACGACCATGGCGTTATGCAAAACTACACGCTCGCGACAATCAGACCGAAGGGAATTGTTTTCTTCGACTCAAATCACGCTCGTGCATTGTGCTTCTATATTTCGTGAGGCATAATAATGCACGAAGCTATGCACAAAAGCAAGATTTTCCTTGAAACAGTAAAAACTTTACCTACTTATTTTAAGCTTTGTCCCTGACATGAAGGGGCTACTCGGAAAACACAATGTAGTTTTAATTTGCATGAGTGTGCCTATAAAGTAGATAGCCCAGAGTACTGCATGCAGCATCAAAAAGCGTTAAAATCGGACATTTGTTCACTTGACAATGCCAATGTAATGGCCATTAAACAACGATAATTCAGGAATATTAAATTCAGGTATATTAATTTGAAAATATAATCGCCTAACAAATGCCAGATACATGTACAGTACTTCAAGGCATTACTTTTTGTCAGTACATGTATTTTTTTTTAAATTTACAAAACATTCGGGAGAGAACAGGTTTATCACTGCACATTGCACCAACCAACGTGTGTTTAGCTACATTAGCAAATATTGCTCCATCAAGCATGTTCTAAAAACAAAAACATTACTCTTAAATGTTGGCCGACCTTAAGGATTATTGGTCAGTAAGGAATAATTGAAGGGTTATTTGAAACTTATGATTGCGTTGCTAAGACGCAGCTAGGGGAACGAATTTAATGAGGAAAACAGATGGTTCCTGGGAATTTTGATATTGGTTAAAAGCTATTAAAGTGTATATGCAAAGTGCTAACACGCTGATAAGATTGCAATGGCAAAAATAACAGCTTTGGTATATACAATTACAACCAAATCATATTTAATCTTGTTATGCAGACATGTCCCTCAAGTAAAAGAGCCACCAACTTAGTGTATTACAAATATTTGGAAGCATTTTTGAAGCATAACATGGACACGTTTCCCGAATCTATAGGATTAAAAAGCTTGCATTCTGGACAGCAACATGTCAACATTCAACCAAATTCAAACAACATTCAACAAGCTCAGTAATTTCCCCGAGAAGTGGTTTATTTATGATTATCAGTGCCTTCTTGGTGGCTCCCTCTCAGTTATACATTGTCTATGGGGAAATTAATGAAGAGACGGTAAATAAAATATTACGGCTGACCACACAAGATAAACCGCAGGTCCAGCGTGCATCATAGAGCCCATCGAGAAGATAAGCGGTTTAAACTAGCCAAACATCAACCGGAGTGCGAGCATAATTATGTGCCGATTAGGGCTTGATTTGTTTCGGATTAGGACAGTAATTAGAAACTTAGGATTAAACTCAGACGCTCGAGTTCAGCAGCGAAGCAGTAATCATCGAAATTAAACCAGATCTGTAATATTATTCGAAATTATTTAACTGTAATACGCTCGGTTTGTAATGACATAATTGGTTATTAAAATAGCACGGTTTAATCAAAACATTAAAAATCCATACAAAAATCATGTAAACTTCTCTTTCTGGGTATAAAACACAGGTACTGTACAGTACATGCAATCAGCACGGCATTGGTGTAATATGTGGCAGCTATCGACAAGGCAGATGCTGGTGGCTTTGACTTTGCTTATCAATGTTATCGTCAATTGTAGTAGGTTGCTAGGTTTACAAGCAATTTTCCTACACCCTTATTGAAAGATAAATCTGAAATATGAAAACGAAAGTGTAATAAAAAGTGCCTTGCAAGTATTCAACGTATATACATGTATGACGTGTCAAAGGCATGTAGATGACATGACAAAGACAATTTTAACATGTTTTAGATATACCATTGGAAATTGATTAGCTATAGCACTTCAGCTTTAATAGAATACATTTTTAAAAAACTACTGCTCGCAAAAATCAGCAACGAGCCTGGTTCTGATTAATGCTCAAATGGTTCAACAGGCATTAATTGTGCAACAGTTTGCCATTGAAACCTGAATAACAAAGAGCTTAATAATTTGATCGAGTAGTATATGCTTTTTTTGTGCTTCTTGAAGTTTAGAATATTACGCCAAACGTTCTTCCGTTAAGTAGAAAATGCACGGAAAATCTTATACGCGTATAAGGAAAAAAACCGCAGCCAATAATACACTGCGGAAATTAAACGTTTCCTAGAAAAGCATATGAACCAATAAGACAGTAATTGCAATATGCAACCCAAACAAACTTCCACGAAAAATTAATCAACTTTTTGATTTCACTGTTAAGCAATAGATGGCGCTGGGGCATAGGCTAGAGAATAATATTTTTATTCATTATCAAAACATGTGAAAATTAAAAACAAATAACATTGGTGACTTTTTAACACAAAAAAAATTATAAAAAGATTACATCACAAATATAAAAGCACATGCAGATATAAGATTCGTGACTTTTTCACATATAACTTATAGATTTTCACAAAAAAAATATAAAATTATTAGATCACAGAACAAAATATAAAAACAACGGACGAGCGATTCAATTATTAAGTAGGCCTATGTACGTATACATATTATGTATATATCTAAGCCGTTCTGAACTGTTGCCAAGAGAAAGTGCAATGCATGGGGACATACTGTAGATATAAATGTAAAGTAAACACTGACAATTATATACTACAGCATATTTTAATGATTTAAGATAAAACTTTGGTATATAGTCATTAAATCACGTGTGCAAAAAGAAATGCATCCAATGGTTAATAACAGCGATATAACCATGAGTGTTTTATTTTAAACCAATTAGTGTAACGATTATACACATGTGACTTCACGAGCTATTTGTTAAAGCATCTATCTGAGCCCCCTGTAATTTCATTTACTTTTACTGATGTGCGTGTTTATCTTTACATAATCAAATGCATGGTTATTTTGGTAAAACACAGATAAGGCCAAATCAAAAAGCATGTTAACATGGTTATACCTGTACCATGGCTTGTGTTATACCGACATACATGTACATGTACCATCGGTATGTTTGGTATTTAATTTCAAATGACAATTATACATATACTGTATACATGTATGGCAGAAAAGTAAAATTCTTATCAGGGTAACTGCTGTGCTGACAAGGATTTAGCAAGTTGTCAAACCGTACAATAGATAAACGTATTGTGCTCGGCTGTTTCGAACATTTCCGATATAGGTTTAAGGAATATACGCTCTTCAAAAAATTGGAAGAGAGATTTTGGATCCACGAAACTAAACACCTCGGAAAAAAAATAAAGTTGAGGGCTTCAGACTTTATAAGTATTTCGCAATTTTTCTTCGACGAGTATAATGTAGAAAAAATAATATGTAAAATTATGCGGTAGGCTTCATATAAGATTACCGAAATGCGATGCAGCATATTTTCCAGCTCCAATATGCAAATTATCTGAGATACAAGACTTAAAAAAACAAAGCAAGGCGATCAATAGATTTAAGCTTTACTTTACGTCACGATCACAAAATGGACATACGGTAGGTTTTTTAAAACATTCGAAACACCCTTTCGGTACACATTGCCTAATGTATATATTTTCGATTCCATTATGATATGACTGACGTTTAAAATCCATTGTTTTAAATTGATTACTCTACAATCAAACTAGAAAAAAAAAAAACGTATTACTCTAAAAGGTTAACAAAACATGAGTGCTATATAGCGCCGCGCCATTTGGCTAATCAAATAAAAACGACGCCATTGCATATATACAATTGATGCCATACATATACTGTATAAGGCTATACAGCGTTTTCTGCTGTACACTGTACTATTAACGTTTTTTAAATTTATTGTGACATTTTTGGGTAATTTCAAAACTTTTCCATTATAAAACCGATAAAACGTAATGCATGTAACAGTACATGTATTTGTTGTATAAATCAGACGATCGGCATATAGAATTGTATCAAATTCATTGAACGATATATTGTAGAATATTTTTGCCAACCAAAAATGTGTTCACCCCATCCAAAACAGAAGCTTCCGAGGCTGCAGAGAAGAAGATTGATGAATTAAATCGATGAGAGCGAGAATTAATTGAACTAAACTTTATTTAAACTACTCTGCAAATGGCGACGTGAGCAAGCATGCTGCACGTCCGCCACGATCGAGAACAGGTAGAAGAAGAAGGTAGAAAACAA
>JAQGAO010007754.1:0-10999 GCA_034697705.1 Ommatoiulus sabulosus
ATGTAGAAGCAATACTTTTGAGTTGTAACACCATGACTGTACATGTACGTTGAATTTCCCTGACTTTTCAAAATAAGTCATCGTTCCCTGACTTCTCCAGGTTCTCCAGGCCAGGAAAATTATGCAAATTTTTGCTCAGAAAACGTAGAAAATATTGCAAATTAATACTCAGAAAACGTGGAAAATCGTGTAAATTTGTGCATGGAAAATTTTGCAAATCTGTACTCCGAAAATGTTCAAATTTTTTGCAAATTTCGACCCGGTAAATGGGCTTGAGCTAGTCTTGTAAAAGTATTAGTTTTGTATCGCCATTACTGTGTTGAATTTCCCTGACTTTTTCAAAATAAATAATTTTTCCCTGACTTTTTCAAAATAAATCCTGTTTCCCTGACTTTTTCAAAATAAATCATTTTTCCCTGACTTTTCCAGGTCAATTTCTAATTCCCTGACTTTTCTCCGTAGAACGATAAATTTTTAAAAAATAGCACGTTTTCTCCAACTTTAATTACCCTAAAGTCAATTTAATCAAAATTCATTCGGCCAAAGTTAGGGCCGAAATCATCTCCATGGTTTTTGGACCCAGGCCTGCATGCTATTCCTATGGTAACCCGGAGTATTGATATCGGAACTTACGGAGCTTATAGCTCCAAGACCCTTTAGTGTTTTTTGACAATGGACGAAGGCGGAAAATTGCGTAGATTATATACGAGGTTTATTTACAGGTATTTACCAACTGAATTAAAAGAAAGCATAAACGAAAACTGAATGTTTAGAATTAAAAGCGAAAACGAAAGAAAAACAAAAAGTTTAAACTGGGCCACGTGGCCGACGAAACGATGACGTTGGGAACAAAGACTAGCGCATGCTGAGTCACTTGTTCTGGAGGTCGAGGACGTGCGTGCGCCCGGCTGGAGGTCGAGAAAACGAGAAGGCCGGGAAAAGGTCGGAGGTCGACCTTTATACCCCGGCCTGTAGGGTATCGTTATGACGCGCGTAGAGGTCGCTCACGTGACCCTAAAAATTGGTACGGGGACAGTGCCCTTACTGGACTGTTCACCTACAAACGTTCAGGCCCTAACCCCAAAGGGAACTCTGAGTTTAAGAACTCTCAAACCAGTGCTTTTCTTATATTTCTTTCCTGTTAGGTATACTGTTGCCAAAGCAATGGTCCCCCATCGACTAGATGGCCACCTTGGTAAGTGGACACTGGTCAAGGAGACATTTTAGGTCTCGTTTGGCCAACTTTAAGCTCCTCTTAATTCTCCATTAATTTCCTATGGAGGGAAAATACGTGGAGAAATCAATAACCTAAAATATCAGGAATATCACACAGTTCCTGAAGTAAAAGGGAAATTGAGTGAAATAAAGCATAGTTATTATGAGTTATAAATTGGGAAAGTCAGTAAACCGGGTACCTCCAGTCCTGGAAAACCTGTAAAAGTAAGACAGAGAACTTAAAAGCACATTGTCAGTGCCGGATATAGGCATGATGAGGCCCTATATGCCGTGGCCAGCTTAAGAGGCCTCGACCCCTTATTCTTGTGTTACAATATTTTATTGAATTCAAGTTTTACAACAATTTTTTGGGGAAATTGTCGATTGTTGGGGAGATAAGTGGTGTCATTTTTGGGGAGAATTTGTACTCGGAAAACGTAGAGAATGGGCTAATTTGTCCTTGGTAAACGTGTAAATTTTGCCAATTTGTCGACAGAAACAAATTTGTAAAATTTTTAAATGAGCCCTGATCGAGTTAACCACATGTAACGAAGAATTAATTTTGGATCGTGACAACATATGGCTACGTTGAATTTCCCTGACTTTATCAAATAAGTCATTCTTCCCTCACTTCCAGATATTTTTCAAGTTTCCTGCATACATTTCCAGATTTTCCAAGTCTGGGGTGGGGTATCCTGATATTGCAAATTTATTATCCTCGGAAAATGTTTAAGATCATAAGAGTCTGTATTCAAATCAATTGAAATTTTTAAAAACTTATGCTGAAAAAGTTTGAAAATTTTTAAAATTTGTGCTCAATCGCTAAACATGAAAATTTAGCAAATGTTAACAGAGAAAATTTTGAAAAAATGTGCAAAATGGTCTTAAGAAAACCATGTAGAAGTATTAATTCGTTTTGGACTGTGACAATTAACACAAGTTAAATTTCCCTGACTTTTTCGAAATAATTCATTCATCCCTGACTTTGTAACGTCAACAAGCCACCAGTAAACACCAAAGGTCAGCACTAACCTAAAGCGGTCATCACTAACCTAAAGGAGTCAACTAGGACCAGGAACTACCCTAAGCCACAATCAACTCAACCGAAGGTCCAAGCATCGACCCGTCCAAGGAAGGAGGTCAACTCAACTCGGCTGACCTATGGCCATCGAGGACCCAGAATGCAACTCGCCCAGGACCAGTATAAAAGAAGAAGATTCGCATTTTACATTCAGTTCGCTTTCTGGACTTGCTCTTAAAAGCAAGTCCTTTCGAATTCCCATTCTGTACTCCACAGTTAAATAAAGTCCTGTGCTTGTTCCTAACACCTTGTACTTGTGCTTTATCATTTGCGTTGCTAGTCCGCGCATTTCGCGAGCAGTTTAGCTATCCGCGATAACCGCGACCTGCTACTTACCTTAACTCTGCGCACTACTTGCGGCCTACGCGACGTTTTTGGGGACGCATTCCCTCGTCTTATCTCGGCTTCAGTCCCTTACCAGCATTCGGTTCTCAAGCCGTGCTCATCCGCGGGTAACGTCCTAATTAGCGCCCAACTTTGTTCCTTTCCACCTTTCCTTTCCACCCCTTTGCGCTTGGGGCATCCCTTCCGGGCTTCGCAGCCCGGTTCTCCAAGGATGACCTGCAGGCGGCAGCTCCACCTCCCTTATCCCCCCCGCTCCCCCACTTCCTCTACCGCCATTGATTTCCCTTTGGAACTTCAATTCCTCTTAGAGGCTCATCCAACCCTTCGTCAATACGTTGCTGACGTCGCGGAACAGTCCACGGGTTCTGCGGCGCGTTTTGATGCCCGTTATGCGGCGCTTCGCGCTCAGAACACCGTTTTCAACGCCACTATTACCCATCTGAATCAACTTTTGGATAGTGAGCGCACAGATGCTCAAACCCGCCTCATAGAGGCTGCTACCAAGTTACAGCAATGCAAGGCTGAGTGCGCTCAACTGCGATCTCACCTCTTACCTCGGGTGGATGTAGACTTTTCAGCTTCTCCGCCCCCCGGTCCTAATCCGGGCGGGCCGTCTTCGCCCTATGCACGGTTCTTGCACCCTCAGGCCTTTAGTGCCACGGCTCCTCCGCCAGGCTCTCCTCGGTCTTTTGTCAGACCGATCCCTTCTCTTCCGACACCGGCCCCCTACGACCTCACTAAGGTCTTCAAGCCAGTCGGCCGTTTTTCGGGTGATAAGAAAGAGTTCATGGGCTGGATGGCTCACGTCCAGTCCATTCAATCATGGAGCCTCGCTCATGGTGGGCTCGGACTAGAGACAAAGTGGCTATGTTCTCACTGATGCTTTCCGGGTGTTGCGTGCTCGATATACCAAAGTGGAACCCGACGCGGTAATCCGCTACAAACTTTACAAGTATCAGCAGCGCAATGGCCAGTCCACAGTTGACTTCTTAAACCTGATGTACGACTTGCTCCATTCTCTTCAACACCCCGAACCCGAGCATAGTCAGGTTACAATCCTGTTCCGGGCCTTGCACCCCCGCATCAAAACCAAGTTGAATACTGATACCATCCATACAGTACAGAATTTGTGGGAAACCGCAGTTTATGCGGAAAAGACTGACAGACGCGGACACTTGGTTCGAATCTCGACCACCGCGCCCTAGATCCGATAAATCTTCAGGCACTTCTCCTGCTGCATTATCCACCAGTGGTACCGAGACCGTTACCACTGGTACGTCGGGCCGCACTTAGTATCTTGCCTTTGATAGCCGATATCGCCCGACCTTTCGAGGCCGCCCGGGTCGCGACTCCCCTAAGGAAGCCGCTGCGCCGGCGTCTCCCATACCTACCGCAGGCCCATCCTCAGGGAGTTCTACGCCTCCACCGGCTAACCCTGGCTGTCCCCACTGGTTTACCCCGAATGTTACTGAACACACCTGTCCAAATTGTCGTGGCAGACAGACTTCTACCCCGACATTGCAGTCTAGCGCCATTTTTGCGTCTTACCCGGTTCCTGCCTCGGCCGAACCTCCCATGATTTGCGCTCAAAGCATCATTGTGGGGCAATCTTACATCGCCTTGTTTGACTCCGGTTCCACCACTTCGTTGGCGGGCAGTGACGTTCTACAGGCCCTCCAAGCGAAACAGATCCCCATGTCGTTAGAGAAATGCGTGCTAAGGTTGGCTGACCAACATCCCACGACCGTGAAAGTGTACGTCTGCAACACTACCATTTTTCTTCAAAACCGTCGCTTTCCTATTACCCTACGTCTGTTGCCATCATAATCCCCTGGCGTTTTCCTCATTGGCATCGATTTCATGCGCGCCGTGCATATCTCCCTAAATCCCGCTTCTCTCACATGGTCGGTGCCGGACGAATTATCCACATTTCCACCGTCCCTGGCCGCCCCAACCATTTCTTGCTCGTACGCTGCGTTTCCCTCGGCAGTGCTTCATCCTGACGATGCGAATCACCTCTCTCCTGTTCAACAATCTCAGTTTAACACACTGCTCCAGCAGTACGCAGAACTGTTTTAAGAGCCAACTACAGCCACTCTCGTCGCCCCTCAGGACATTTCTATTGTTCCTGGGGCCGCCCCAGTGGCCATTAAGCTTTACACATATTCTCCTAAACATAAGGCGCAACTAAAAATCCTTATTGACCAACTCCTTGATAAGGGATTTATGCGACCCATCACTTCTGCGTGGGCGGCCCCGTCCTTATTGGTGGCCAAGCAGGATGGGTCTGATGACCTACGCCTTGTCACCGACTTTAGGGGCCTTAACAAGGTTACCGTACCCGATACGTATCCGCTTCCCAAGGTGGATGACCTCCTCGCACAACTGCAGGGCCGTCACTTCTTAACCACCTTGGATCTTACTCAGTGCTATTGGCAAATTCCTATTAGCCCTTCTTCCCAGAAGTATTTCACTACGGTGACTCCCTTCGGCACGTTCTGCTACACAAGAATGCCGATGGGAGCCCATAACGCTTCAGCCCATTGTCAACGCGTCGTTGAACAAATCCTACATGACATCCCGGGCGTTCTTACGGTCATTTACCAAGATGACCTACTCATCGCCAGCAAATCATTCATTGATCACGTGCTGGATGTCCGTGCCGTGTTTGACCGTCTCTTGCAGCACCGTCTGTACTTAAAACGACCTAAATGCCATTTCTTTACCCAATCCGTCCTATTCCTGGGTTATGTCATCTTGCCAGAGGGCATCCGTCCCAACCCAGAGAAAGTACGGGCTATCTTGGACCTACCTCATCCCAAGGACGCCTCTCGCCTGAAGTCCTTTTTGGCTTCTTGCAAGTGGTTTGGGAAATTTATCCCCGACTTATCCACTATTGCTGCCCCATTACATCACCTCCTTAAAAAGGATGTACCTTACGTTTTTTCCGAGGAGTGTGCAGTGGCCTTTAAAGCCCTCAAACAAGCTTTGTCTTCAGCACCTGTGTTTATTCCACCAAACTTTGATGAAAGTTTCCGTCTATATACAGACGCAAGCGCGGTGGCCATGGGTGCCGTGCTGGCCCAGGGTGACGAAGACTCGCTACGCATCGTAGAATACGCTTCTAAATCTTTCAACGATACCCAACGCCATTATTCGGCCACTGAGAAAGAGGCTCTCGTGGTCATTTGGGCAGTCCGCAAATTTCGCGGATACATTGAAGGCCTCCAGTTCGTCGTCTATACGGAACATCACGCCCTACGATGGCTTATGGACAAACCCGATCCCCAAGGGCGCATAGCCCGTTGGATATTTAATGTCCAGCAATTTCGCTTCGACATCAAATATATCCTGGGGAAGCTGAATGCGTTGGCCGGCCTCCAATCCCGGCCTTCCGATCTCCAAGAACCCGTGGTTCTTATCCACCTATTTTCCTTGGAGGATGAGCCTTATACGGCAGAGCAATTTTCGGATCTTCAACGTGAGGATGCCGTACTCGCACCCATTATTAAGGCTTTGGAATTGCTTATTGCGCCAAAAGACCCAGAGGCGCGCACTTATGTCCACCGCGGATATCTGCTCGTCGACGGTCTTCTCCGCTGAAACTTATTGATGACTGATGATGATGAACCCGATCCCCAAGGGCGCATAGCCCGTTGGATATTTAGTGTCCAGCAATTTCGCTTCGACATCAAATATATCCCGGGGAAGCTGAATGCGTTGGCCGATTTCCTATCCCGGCCTTCCGATCCCCAAGAACCCGTGGTTCTTATCCACCTATTTTCCTTGGAGGATGAGCCTTATACGGCAGAGCAATTTTTGGATCTTCAACGTGAGGATGCCGTACTCGCACCCATTATTAAGGCTTTGGAATTGCCTATTGCGCCAAAAGCCCCAGAGGCGCGCACTTATGTCCACCGTGGATATCTGCTCGTCGACGGTCTTCTCCACTGAAAATTATTGATGATTGATGATTATGAACCTCGCCTGGTGGTCCCAGGTTCTTTGCAACTTAAACTGATTCAACTACATCATGACTCCCCCACGGCCCAACATCCAGGCCTACTAGGAACCTTAGACAGACTCCTGACCCGTTATTATTGGGTCGGTCTGCGACGTCAAGTACATCTCTTTATCCGAGATTGCGTCCTTTGCCAGAAATACAAAGCCGATACCCAAGGCAAACACGTGCCTCTGTCTTCACCAGCATTTCACCCCCGCTTTGAAATTCTATCCGCCAACATTGTCAGTCCCCTGCCCATCACTCCTGCGGGCAACCGCTTCATATTTTCGATCTGTGATGTGACCTCGGGTTGGGTCGAACTGTTCCCATTACCCGACTCTAAAGCAGAGTCTATCGTTACCCACTTGATTTACGATGTGTGTTTTCGCTATAGCACTCCGCGCATCTTGCGGTGCGACAATGGCCCACAGTTTTGTGCAGCTATTTTATCCCAAGCGTCGGCAGCGATGGGTTTTGAAATATAGCATGTGGCGATATATCACCCCCAGGCTAATCCCGTAGAGCGCCGCCACAGGGAAATGAAGACAAAACTGGCCATAGCCGTAGGGGCCTTCCATGACACCTGGGACGACCACATACCGTCGATTCGTTGGGCACTGAACACGTCCAATACTCAAAATGCAGGGACGTCGCCCTTTTACATCACGTTTGGACGACTCCCAAGGCAGCCCCATGATAACATGTTTTTTTTGCTGCACATTGCAGTGATACTTCATTAATCCAAAACTCCTTTTCAGACTTCCTCTTCGATTTGTCATCCCAATTCATGGAGATCCAGGATCGCCTAGAGGAGGCACAAGATCAACGTCGCAACAAGCACAATGTTGCCACGACCATCCCTACATATCACGTAGGTGATCGGGTTATGGTGACTACGCATCACCTGAGCAATGCTGCTAAACAGTTCACTGCCAAACTGGCCCCCAAGCGTGACAGTGCATACTACATCCATAAGGTAGTCTCTCCTGTGATCTTTAAAATTTGGGACCCCAAACGCGCGGTGTCCATGGGCACTTATCATGCCAAGGATCTCACCAGGCGACCAGATGTGGAAGCTTCCACTTCTTCAGGATTCGCTGGGTCCGAGGACTCCTCCTCAGATTCAGACGATTCCTCCGACTTAGATGTCGCTCCTGCGCCCGCAATACTTGCGGCCCCTACACCCACCCAGGAGGTAGACTCCGACGCCATCCCTTCCTCCAGCCAAACTGTGCCATATCATACACATACTGGTCGACCCGTTCATCTACCGGCTCCTTTTCAAGCCGTTGTAATGGTAGACCTCTCTCAGGCTGTCCGCCAAATCAATGCCGATTTTGGTAGACCGGCAGTTCGAGCATTTTGGGACACGGCCACAGCTTTCATCGATCAACAGCGCATCGATGATTCAGTCTTACGTCATTATCTGCATCGATATGTGATGGTGTCCCATTTCGTGGAATTAAAAAAACTGAACTACCAATTCCCAGGACGCCAAAACGCCGACAAAACTTTGTTCTATAAACTTACAAGAGCGGCCTGCTATTTACTCGAGAAAGGTTACCCCCCTGGGTTGGGGAAAGCCTATGGCCAGATACTGGCCCCCAACTTTTACAATAATGGCAAGTGTTAGTCCGATGAGGATTTATTACTCGAATACATGGGATTTCTCGCTTGGCCAAAACATCCCGTTTCATGTGCCGCCCAAGCAATGACACCGCACTCAGTTCACACCACTATGCGACCCAAGATAACGGATCAGGTCAACATTGACCTTTCTGTTCCCACGACCGTGGTCCTGGAAATTGATCCAATTTCCAGTAGCATCTACCCTTCCACTATTGGTCCTCGTAACTAATTACCAAGTGATACCCCACGTGGTCATTGCCCTTATATATACCCCTCGCAGTTAAGGAAATACATAGTCTTGCTTTTTGCAATCTTCATGCATCACCCATCCAACTTGCTATGACCACGCCATCCCAGCCCACTCCTTCTACCGACCGACCATCCATGGATTCTGCTGCCGATACCTCTTCTGTACCAACAGCTCGTGATATCAGACCTTCCCCTGCCAACCGAACGATCCTGGACAACTTTCTATACGCCCCATCTACATCCCAGGCACATGTGCCACTGCATTCTACTCCAGCTTCGGGTGACGTTCACCCCGAACAACTGCCCCACTCACCAGTTCCAGAACCTCGGCGTCATTCCCGCCAGCGTTCGCCTACCACGATGCCGAACGAAGACGACACCGACCACGACGTGTCCGCAGCATTCTCCATGCTAACCATTGAGGAAGCCTCTGCAATGGCGGCTCAAGATCTGTCCGCACATGCGAGTGGTGCTCGCTGTAGTGCCTCCATATCCGCGGATTTAGCGGTCTCCGCTGTATGTGCTGCGGCTGCTGGAGTTCCTGTTGCCACTGTGACCACCACTCCCCCGGTGTTTCACAACCTTGCATCGGCTACCAACCTTGCCCGGCAACTAACGTCTTGCCTATACTCGGCGTTACAGGCCATGTCTAACCCTGCCAGTGTTACCACTTCCTCCATCACTCTTCGTGACGCTATGGAGGCATTTCATCAAGTTGTGGATGACAGACAAGAGATGTCCCTGGCCCTAGACACTCAAACTGAACAATTACAAGTGGCTGAAGCTACCGCTCGCCTTCTCTTAAAAAGATATAACTATTTCGTCAGCCTGGGCCCCTCTCGTACACACCGGCCCGTGCACCATGCGGCAGTCCAGACCAACTTCCCATCTTCGGACAAAGCCACCTAAACTTTGTTATACCCCGTGGTTCGCTTGGAATCCCTCCAGATGCCATCCACGTCTCGTCTTTTGGAATCAGTGACTCCACCGGCGACAGCCACATGACCGAAAACCCCTTCCACTAAACGATCGGTCAAACTTAAAAAGAAATCTCTCCGAAAAACCATGGCAAAAAAAGTGTTATCGGCCGCAACAAAACACCAAGTATCCGCGGCTGCCAAGACTCCTACAGTCCTCCAAGCTCAACAGGTCGTCCTGTCTAACCAGTCTTCTCCACCACATTCCCCGATTCTATCCATCCATCAATCTCCTCCGCCAGCATCCTGGCAAGATTTTCCTCCAAGGATTGTCACCCTAGCCCCCACGGCTACTACAGGCCACGATCCTGTCATATCTTCTAGTGCCAGCACGCTCTCCCAAGGCCCTCCTATGCCGGTCGTTACCATATCACAAAGGCTTACCTACGTCTCAAAGACCATGCGTCCTCGCACTATTCGGACAAAGATCCGACCGGCCTCCCTGCTTACACAGATGAAGTCCGCGGCAGCAACAGCCATTCCTACACTAATGGACAGGCCTATCGATCGACCGGCCCCGACAACGGATTCAGCGTCCAGCGTTGTACCAACAACAGCCGCATCCCCTGCGGCTACTTCCTCCCGCAAGCGTCGTGCCTCGCCTTCCGCCTCTCCACCTCCGGCCAAAAAAGCCGCGTCCACCAAGTCTGCTAGGCATATTATCGCCAATATAGCTTACGTGGTCATTACTGCACCATTGCAAGGTCCGCCGCTGCCCGTGATAGCATTTCCTGGTCCACCTCTTAGATGGATCACCGCTACCCCCATCTCCCACCGAGAGGTGTCATGGGCGCAACACCGTCGCCACCCCACTTCAGAGGCCTTAAAAGACCGCAATAAGCGCGACCAATTTTACAAGCGCATTGCGGCAATGCAAGCCCGGGATATCAAAAACGGATATCAAGCTCCCACGCCGGGAGAACCGGATTATGACAACTGGACAAAACTCCCATCTTATCTAATACCACTACAGGGTGAAGAGCCATGCTTTTATTGTGTGTATGTGAGTAAGAAATGGAACTTCTGTGCGTCCCATTTTGATGGAGCATATCCTATTCCCACTTCCCGCTGCTTTGGCCATGGCAAGGATACCTCCTGTGTCATCACAGAGCCAGACATAGCAATCCAGACTATAATGCTGGAGAGGGTCGCCAAACCCAATTACCTGACCCTTACTCCAGAGTAGGGACTCATCTCTACGATGTCCGGGCACCTGCTCCTAGGTGTTCTGCCGGCTGTCCTACCTTAAAGGGCACTCCTTCACCACAAATTTTTTTTTAGAGCTGTACTACAGCCATCCGTTTTTCGTCTGGGGGGGTGTAACGTCAACCAGCCACCAGTAAACACCAAAGGTCAGCACTAACCTAAAGCGGTCATCACTAACCTAAAGGAGTCAACTAGCCCTCTCAGTTCCTATGTCCCAGAATTGGGACATTTTTTTAATTATTTTTAGCCCCTTAGAAAATAGAGATTTGGTTGCACTGCAAAGCTCTAGTGTAT
>JAQGAO010007755.1:0-10999 GCA_034697705.1 Ommatoiulus sabulosus
GTATAAAATGCACTGTTCTCAGTATGATTTTACTGATATCAGTATATTTTCATACTGATCCTTCAACCAGGGATGTTGCTTTCCTTACCTTTCCCAAATAATAATTTTTATAAGGAAGAACAATAAGAAGCATTCCAGTTATGACACCACCGATGAAGATAAGAATAAAGTCACCAACTCCTGCAATAAAAGGTTTATAACATTAATAGAGGACAGTTTAGGCATAATTTTGTTCGTTTCCTTTCTATTTTCTCGGTTTTTATTTTGAGACATGTAGGCCTAAGAATAGTAAAGTATAAATTAGCGTTTCTAACTAATAAATAACTAATAAATTATTCGTTTTATATTAATAGATTTTCATACTACAATCAAAAAACTTTAAATAATCAGTGTTTTCACCCTGACCTGGAAAACATGGAAAATCACTGAACTTAAAAAAATAAACTGGAAAAGTCAATGACGAATGATTTGATTTGAAAAAGTCAGAGAAATTCAACTTCTAGCTCGGGGCCCAGCTTTGTCAAAAATTTCCTGGGGAAATTTTAACAATTTTCTGCTGTTCCGACGACAAATTTGCAAAGTTTCTTAGTTTTCAGAGTACACATTTATAAAAGTTCTCATGTTATGAGAGTAATAATTTGCAAAACTTGCCAAGTTTGCTGAGTACAAATTTGCAACATTTTCCACGATTTCCTAGTGCAAATTTGCAAAGAATTTTCGAGGACCGATTTGCATTACTTCCAATTTTTTCCAAGAACAAATTTTTAAGAATGTTCAACCTTTATAAAATAATGAATAAATTGACGAGTGAAGTAAATTAAATTAAACTGAACTTTATTCTTAATGCAAACAAAAACCAACGTGAGCACGCATGCTGCACGTCCAACACGTTCGAAAGCAGGTCAGAAGAAGAAGGTAGAACAAGGGAAAAACAAGTTCCCTGCCTCCAGGTAAGTGGCATATCCATACGCCACCCAGGTGCGTCATCACGCACCTGTCAGTGTCTACCTCCGCCTGGGCAGACGTTTGACGTCACCACGCCAACAAGCTTTAACACATATAGCTAGTGATTCCAGTTGCGAGTTTAATAGATTCCTCAGTTGTCAGGTCACTGTGGCTGGTCCAAAAGAAATTTATAATTAAATTTCTCCTGTAACCTTCGAAATTCTTCAAAATTCAACTAAATTCTGGTAGTTTTCACTTTCATTACGAGTCTAGAAGACTCCTTAGCTGATCAGTCACTCGGGCTGGTCTTATAAAATAAAATTTCCTTAGGGGGGTGTCCTAAGGTGCAATTTTCACAAAATCCCACCCCACCTTGTTCTTTCAAAAAATCTACGTCTGTGCATGCAATGGTAAAATTGGAAATCAGCCCAGCCTATCCTTAAAACTTAAAAAAAGAAATAAAACGTTAACCTAAATCGGCGACTTATTCCCTCGAGGATGTCTTCTTTTTTTTAATGGCAATTTTTCTCGACTAGGCACCTGGCGGCGAAAATTCCCAGCACAGTCCCAGGCATACCTAGTCGATAACAATGGCGATTTTTATCCGTTTCTCGGCGTGTCTCTCGCATGAAATTCCCGAACGTGCCATGGCAGGAACATTACAAGTTAAAAAAAGAAGACATCCTGGAGGGAAAAAGTCGCCGATTTAGGTAAACGTTTTATTTCTTTTTTTCGTAGTTTTAAGGAGAAGCTGGGCTGATTTCTAATTTCTACATTTCATGTACCGCTATGATTTTTTTGAACGAACCAGTGGGTCGGACTGGGTGCAAATCACACCTTAGGACTCCCCTTAATCTCAAAAATTGTTTAAAATTCCACCAGAATCTGGTTAGTTCCTATTTTTATTACAAGTCTAGCAGACTCCTTAGCTGGTCAGTCACCATGGCTGTTTTATAAATTCAAACTTCTCCTGTTATTTCGGAAATTCTTACAAATTTCAACCATAATCTGGTTAGTTTTTACTCTCATTACGAGTCTAGAAGACCCCTTAGCTGGTCAGTCACTCCGGATGACTTCTATAAATAAAAATTTCTCCTGTAACCTCAAAAATTCTTAAAAATTCGACCAAATTTTGTTAGTTTTTACTCTCATTATGAGTTTAGAAGTTTCCTTAGCTGGTGAGTCACCAAGGCTGGTTTTATAAATTAAAATCTAATAAATCTTATAAATCTTATAAATTAAATAAATTAACATTACTTTATCGATTTTAACTTGGACCCATTATTTCTGCACAATTGTGCAGCATCATCCTCGTTGTTTTATCAACAACCTTGTCTTCCCTATTACTTCTGTTAGGTTAGTTACTTTTTAGAATTTTAGAGTGTAAATTTAAAAATAACGTCCCTCTTTTCTTATTTTGTTTAATTCTATTGTATTGTAACTGACTATATATATTTTTCGATCATAACAGAATAAACTCGAAGAAAGGCAAATGGGATCTGAAATGTCGTTTTCCCTAAAACGTTTTCTGGTTGTGTTTCTGTTAAGCTTTATACAAATATCATTAATTATTTAAGTAGCCATGCACTGATTACCGATACACAGCATGGTTTTAGAAAGGGTCGATCTTGCGAAACCTAGTCGGCATTATTTGCACCTGAAATTCTGTTTAAATTGAATGTAGGAAAACAGATTAATGTTGTATTCATTTACTATGCCAAAGCATTTGATACTTTTCCTCACCAAAAATTACTGCACAACTAAAAAATTATTGCGGACTGATAGGGTGAAAAACAGGAATATTTGGTGACTCATGAGCTCTCCAACTTCATTTTTTATTGTAGATATGCTCTTGAACTCTTTTCATTTGGATTTATTGACTTCTATTCCCCCCTACAGTGGCAAATGTATTAGCATATATATAGAAGATTTCTATGATATTGTAGAAGGGATTGGGACATTAGGAGATTGTGATAGTGACAGGGTTACACAGGCAGCCCTGATTCGAACCGAGGGTTCAATAACTGAGAGGATCACTCACATAGCAACACAAATAGCTAGCTATACAGAATTCAAACATGAGGTTTATGAGGATTACTGGTCTTTTAAGCTGAACTATATGAGTTCTCCTGTGCTGCATTTTATTGTGGGCTTACATTGGAGTCCCCAAAACCTTAAACAGTTGCACTCGATTCCTATTTACACCGGTAAATTTGTTGGTGGGACCTTAGACTCGTTTTTCTGTGTGCTGAAAGGCATTGGAGCAGGAGAATACTGGAGTAGTGCTAGAATAACCAAGGCAGTACATTTGCGGTCAAAAGGTTTTGCAACTGTGGGATTTTACAAGAAAGCTTACTGAGTAGGGTGCTATTTCGAGTTCAAGGAGCAGGTTAATAAAGAGTTCTACCTAGATATGATAGATCAATTAACAGGGAATTCCATGTATGAGCCAGATATAGTTTTAAAATATAAACTATTGACCCCTGATGTGCAGCCTTTGGTATGGGTGAGTGCACAATCAGTGGGAACTGATTTAAGTAATTCCAGAACTTTTACAATTCCGGCACATAATTGGGTAACCTTGCCAACGGACATTGCTGTGGAGTTACCAGTGGTCTGTTACAGTCATATAGCTCCACGCTCAAACCTCTAGAACCTCTAACCTAAAGGAATTTAGATGTTATCTTGGTAAACAGATCCATTAATCCATATTCATGAACATTTTTCCAGGAACAGGAAGAATACGGTTTTATCAGCCAAGAAAAGGAGAAGATGATGATTTTTCTACATCTAGTGATGATTTGCACAAGTGTTCTGGAAATCATTCTAATTTCATTTCAAAGCATGCAAAGAAAGTGTTACTTTGTGGATGCCTATGACATCCACATCCCTATGGTTGTAACCATCACGAAACCTTTTCTTCTCTGTTTTTAGAAAATGCAAGATGAGAAGAAAAAAAGCCGCCGATGTTGTGTATGAAAAATTTCTTTCAGCTTCCAGCAGTTCGTTACGTTTGGGCTTGAATGATTATGATGGAAGTGAAAACCTTAACGAACAATCTGTTGCCAGCAACTGTAAATCGAATGTTGAAAATGTTTCCTTAGCTAGTAAAAAGAGAAATAAGCAGAAAAAGCTAAATTCGGAGGAGGTTAATGGAAGTGAAATCCTTAACGAAGAATCTGTGGCCAGCAACTGTGAATCGGATGTTTAAAATGTTTATTCAGCTAGTAAAAAGAGAAAGAAGCAGAAGAAGCTAGATTCGGAGGAGTTTGATAGAAGTGAAAACCTCAACGAACAATCTTTTGCCAGAAACTATGAACCGGAGGTTACAAGTGTTTTTTCAGCTAGTAAAAAGAGAAAGAAGCAGAAGAAGGTTGATGGAAGGGAAAACCTCAATGAACAATCTGTTGCCAGCAACTCTGAAGAGGAGGTTTAAAGTGTTTCTTCAGCTAGTAAAAAGATCAGAAGCAGAAAAATGATTCTGAGGTAGTTTATGAGAAACCATTCTCTAAGGAAGACTTAGAAAAACTTCTAGATGAGAGGGATGTGTGTTTAAGGAAAGAAATAAAGGAAATAGTGCGTGACACAGTCACATCAGTGCTTAGCAGCTATATGGAGAAGCTGGACACCATCCTTAGTAAGTATTAAAGTAGTATAAACAAATGTCTTCAACAAAGATAACTTGCATGTAATGTCACACAATTTTAAGTAAAGTTACCTTTTTTGTGATGTATGTCTCTGGAATAAAACTAAATGTTCTTTTTTTTCAGGTTCACTATCTTTATTGAGTATCCCAAGGTCCACAACTACAAATGCTTAATGTCAAAAGCAGTGTGGTTTCTGAAGAGCTCAAGGTAAAATGATTTGATACTTTATAAAACACCAAATATAATCTGTTTAATTTCCTGTTGCCCTTTTATAATAATTCTTGTATCTTTAAAGGAGATGATAGAAGATGTTGCCTGTAAGCGTTCAGCTTACGAGGCAATGAAAGTTGCTCAAGATGAGAAGATCTGGTGAGTTTCCCTCCTCGAGGGCTGCTACAGAGAACGGGACCATCTACTGCGCTTACATCCAAAAAGAAAGATAACTTTCCGATGACAGACTCATTAAAATTTGACGTTTAAATAAAGTAACTCGTTGGTACATTTTGTTGGTTTTGCAATTACATATTGCAAAACAAATCTATAAAAAATTTTTTTGCAAATCTGTTCCATCAGTGGTGTCTGGAAAAAAACCAGATCATGACAAGTTCACTTTATAGGCTAGGATAGATCGCTTTCCAGCATTCATATCTAGAAAGACGGCAGACCTGGGTGGGTCCTGAAACAATGAAGGTTATATTAGACCTGCAACGAGGACAGCGGTATACACTGCTACTCCCCATGCCGCTATATGGCCACCTCCTTTACCACACAGGTATAAATTTTTTTAAAGAGCTTTACATTTGAAATATTGTAGACCATAACAATAAATACATCTTGTTTTACTTTCTAGGGCAAGGAAAAGGAATGTGGGTACATTTACGCTGGCAGCCAGCAGCTGGCAGCAGGAAATCGAAAAAACAAAAGTAAGTTGCACTGACATTCTCTGTATTTTTAATGTAATGTAGTTACTTTTTGTTATTAATACATTTTATTTAATTGCAGAGGTGCTGAGATGACTGCTTCTGCGGGATTTATGTCGGAAAGCAATAACTCGAACATTTTGAATGGGACCAAATGACCCATGAACCTTTCACCAATCATGGGGCCATCTGCTTATGTTGTACCTGATGGCTCAGCATCTTAGCCAGCGTAAGTGTGGAAAGTAATTTTTTTGTTATTGTCTTTAATAGTCAAACTACATTAACATGTATTTTTTTCATTTTAGGATTTCAGGATTTAACCTGCCAATGTAGGAATCATTGGCCATCATATTGTCTTCTGTTTATGGTTTTTTAAATTTTATTTTGTGTTGTATATTATTGTTAAACACATATGAATTTGTAATTTAGTGATTCTGCTTTTAATTATTTAGATATCCAATCCAAGATGCTTGCCTGGTGGTGCGTAAGTGGAGAGTAAGTGATCAGTCCCTTTCACACTTAGGTCCGTAGGAGGAGAGTAAGCAGTGCATAGATAAACCGTAGGGGGTCAGAAGAAAGTTGAAACTGCTACTGTCCGTATTAGGAGAGTAATTTGGCCAATTTAGTGCGTAGGAGGAGAGTAATAGGGATGTAGAGGGACAGTAGCCTGCTACTGACACTTTACAGTTCAGCTGCGCACTGCTTACTCTATCCCTACAGTCCACTTATGCACCTAGGTCTGTAGAGGGAGAGTAAGCAGTGCGTAGGCAAACTGTATGTGGTCAGTATCAGGCTACTGTCCCTCTACATCCCTATTACCATGCACTACTCTCCTCATATGCACCAAACTGGCCAATTTTCACTCCCAATACAGGCCAGGGGTAGTAAACCAACTGTAAACCTACTCGCCCCTTACAGTTGGTGGTCTGTAGGGACAACGCTCCCACTACTCACCAATAGCTCAAAGGGTTGGATTTCACCCTTGGGAACTATTTAAGAGACACCAGCAGTGGCGACAAATTAACGAGTATTTCCTCCAAGCACAGCAAGTTGACCAACAATTAAGGCAGTAGAAGAAAATTGAAAGAGAAGTTCAGACAAAGAGGAAAGCTGAGTTACATTGGCTCCGAAATAGAATATCAAACAACTTACCCAAGAATTGGCAGCCTAGAGAGTGTTGAACTTTTGTGTGTCATGTCAAATGACATCCACACCTTAATGTGGATCCATTATCAAACGCCTTTTTTAAACAGGATATATGAGTTAGACCTGGGGGACAGCATACGGATAGACAACTTATTTAAAATATTAGATAGTATTGAACAGATATATGCCTTGAACAGTAAAAGGTTAACGCAGGCCGCCATCTTGTGTTCCACAGGTAATACCAGACATTGGTTGGAGCACCTTGCCTGGCAATGCAAGGTTATTGGTCCTACCTTGGGTCACAAATTATCTTGTTTTGCCCGTATATTCGTGGGTCAGCAAGTACAGACGGGTACGCTTTGGATTTTAGCGCTAACGATTATTGTTATCGACTAGCTCGCCTGGCGCTGGGCGAAATTTGTCGATAACAATAGCGATTGTTGGCTTTTAGCGGCAAAATTCAACGCGTACCCGCCTGTACTTGTTGAGCCGCGAATATACGGACAAAACAAGAGAATAACAAACTAGAGAAGAAGTTGCCCAAGTAGGTTCAAGTTTTATTTATAATCTTAGCCATTTCAAAAGTTAGTCCCAATATCACCATTGCAGGTAAGGACGTCGATTTTTGGTTCGACCCACACGGGGTGGGAGTGGGGGCAAATCACGCCTGTCGACTCTGCCTTAAATCTCGATCGCTACAATTAACATGAATATGTTAAATCTCCCTAACTTTTTTAAAATAAGCCATTCTTCCTTGACTTCTCCCTGAATTTTCTTGACAGGAACTAAACTACTGTTTGGGAATCAATGCTTCCCAATCGAAGAATTGATCACGAATTAATTGATGAGCAAAGAGATATTTAATGATACAAAATTACATGAAAAAACAGACTGAATTAAATTTTAACAGAAACACGTGGTCCGCATGTGTGGAGGAAGTCTGTAGAAAAGACGACGACCTTGTCCTTGGTACAAGCTGAGTCACATGTCCCAGGTGAGGCGCTCCAGCCAGGTGCGCGGAGCGTCCATTAAGTCCGGGACGGACACCGTCACAACTGTATTACTTATTGTTAGTTTATTATTTTCTTAAAAGTTTATTTTAATCGAATTCATTTTTGTGAAAAGAGAAAAATTGGTACATTGATGAAATCGCTATTTGGCTATGTTGTTCTCATGTATTAAGCTTTGAACCATGCCAACATGCTTAGCGCCACCTAACGGGAAACCAAAAGACATCCGTCCTTATGATACAGATCATAATGACATTGTGGTCACATTATCTAACCAAGGAAAGCTGGAGATTAAAATGTCTTCTTCTCCAAACTATGGCAGAAAGGTTAACTCAACTGTTCTGGATGATGACCCAGGGAAATGGGAGACATTTGCAACCCTGCTTGAGGGTCAAAATACATATGTTGACTCTGACCAATGGAAAAGTGGTCTTCAGGAGGCTGGTCAGACAGCCAACCTGTTTGTTAACAAAAGAGGTTCTACACTGGCTGACCCAGCTTGGCTTACAAGAACTGCCAAGGATGCTATTAACCAGTGCAAAGAAGCATGTAGAATGCACCAGGTTGCACTGAAGGCTGGTGTGCAAGCGGATATAAAACTGGCATGGGATACCTACCTGGAAAAGTAACTGGCTGCACGCCAATTGGTCGCTCAGTCTATTGCTATTCATGATAGCAGATTGTGGCAAAATATTTACAGATCTGGAGCTGACGGACCAAAAACGTTCTAGCGATATGTTAAGGAGAGGAACTGTAAGACAGGCCCATTAGCTCCTAGCTCAAGTAGTCCGAATGACCCTGAGGTAAATACAGTTCGGTGGCTACAAGAATATGGCCAACAATTTGCAGATAGCCCAGTGCAGGCAGATGAAGAGGCGAGTAGTTGCTGGCGGTCTACAGACCCACAGGCTGAGAAACATCCAGATATTCCAATTTCACTGGCAGAAATGCAGAAAGTTATAAGAAACCTCAAATGTGGGAAAGCGAGGAGTGAGGATACATACCTAATGAATTTCTTAAGAAAATGGAAGAGGTTGGTCAAAATGCTCTCCTTGGAATGCTGAATCAGTGCTTTATAGGGACGATTCCATCGGACTGGTTTAATACCAAAATCCAGCTTATCTTTAAGGGGAAAAGTTTGGATAAGGAAAACCTAAGCAGCTATCGTTCCATAGCTATTGGTAGCTGCGTATACAAACTTTTTGCGGGGATCATTAAGAATAGACTACAGATAGAACTTAAGAAGGAAGGCAAGCTCTCTGAATTCCAGAATGGGTTTCGACAGGGCAGACGGATTGGTGACAACCTCTTTGTCCGTCTTCAACTGATTGAGATTGCCCACAAAAAGAAGAAACCCTTGTACATATGCTTCCAAGATTAATGCCCATAAAGGGGTAAGACAAGGGTGCCCATTGTCGCTCGCCAATGCTGTTCCTAACATATATCAATAGTCTGGGTGTAAAGCTGCAGGAACAACGTCTGGGTTATAAAATTGGTGCCAACCGAATCCCCTGCTTGATGTTTGTAAATGATGTGAGCTTGATTTCAGAAGATCCCTTTGAATTGCAGATGCAGCTAGATGTCTGTACAGAGTTTAGGAAGGAGTTCAACCTCAGTTTTAGCATGAATAAAACCAAGATTATGGTAGCCGCAAATACCAGTGATGTGCTGCACCGCTGGAATCTGGCTGGTATAACAATTAATGGCTCCAAGAATCAAGTCAGCCACATGCTACCTGCTCATGAGTTAAAATGCCATACACTGACAGGACTCATAGGCAGGGTGGCATTTCAATCTTACTCTCGATACGAGGTCATCAGAGGGCTATGGAAAGGGGTGGGAGTTTCATCATTCACCTATGCTAATGATGTTGTTTGTGTGTCAGCAAGCTTACTGGGGAAAATGGAGCTCCAACAGAACTGTATGGGACGCATAGCTTTGGGTGCTAACTCTTTCACAGCAGTTAAGGCCCTCAAGGGGGACATGGGGTGGTCCAGCTTTGCCTCCAGAGACAACTCTAGCAAACTCAAATACCTGGGCAGATTATGGTCCATGGATAAGTCCAGACCAGAATGCCAGGTATATGAGTACATCAATGGTAGGGACAAGGAACTCAGTACGACATGGTACAGACTTACAAAGAGGCTGCACCAAGCTATCATCCCACATGTCACTAGAACACAAGCCAACTTAAAAGCTTGGGATACACTTGTGGACCGTGCTATCAGAGATAGGGAAAACATCATCCTGGAGGACAAGTATGGCTGCCAAACCTACCCTGTCTGTGTACAACTCAAAGCGGAAAATATGCAGGGAAATCCTGTATGACAATAGCAAGGAAAGTGACCTACTCTTTACAGCAAGGGCAGGTTCATTGAAAACCAGCGTGCGAACAAGACATTGGAACCAGCGATCCGAAGCTTGCCCACTGTGTCTGACTCCTAGGGAGGACCTTGATACGGACACCCTTATAGGGCTGGATCAAGTCCAACTCAGGCAGAGTTCACCCTCCTGAAGGAAGTAAAATCACGCTTGTTTAAATGGTGGCACCTTCATATGGAGGCACTGCAGCAGGGCACACCTACAACTATACCCTGAGACACACCTAGGTGCTCATTGGCTCACTAGAGAGCCCTCCGTTAGAAAGGAGTAAACCATCATCATCATCGCTTTCGTAAATGAATCGTAGGCAACGTGTCCCTCACGCACGTTTTAAAGCCCACGCTCATTAATTACCATAAACATGGAAGCATAAAATGGAAGCCAATAAGATACAGGTGTACCCTCTGTTCAGCTTTGTCGACACATTCTCACTATTGAAATTATCATTCCGATATTGATATAAATTTATGACCATTATTATGAATTTCTTAAACTATTTCCGATATTAAAAACGAATATATCTTACGATACATCCGAATATTGTTACGGATGATAAGGATTTATCGCAAATATTACCGATAATAATGTTGAAGTCACGATACGTTAGTTAATATTTGTTACGATTATTTTATATTTATAACTTTTAACAATAAGGCAATTCCCTTCCTCTCTAATAGAAGCACAATAGTACTATTTGCAAATAGAACTTACATTTCTATCACAAACTATCTCTATTCTGCATCCTCATTGGTTGAAAACGGCTATGGGGCATCATAGAAAAAAAAGCCACTCGAAGGCTACTGTTGTATTTTATATACAACATTATGCTGAACTTATTATGTTAATTTCATACAATAACAACATTGACATTAATTATTTAGCGCATATTATTGAAATTTTTAATTAGGATGTTTTTACACTGTCTTATCACCATTAGGATGTTGTTATC
>JAQGAO010007756.1:0-10997 GCA_034697705.1 Ommatoiulus sabulosus
TGTATGTAAATATAAATCTCAAATTATAACACGATTCATTTGTAAAATATTTTCGTTTTTTGAATTATTTTATGCATTTTTATAATTATATATTTCGTATGATCAGGTGACTAGCTTAAGCGATATAAATTTCAAATTATAACACGATTCATTTGTAAAATATTTTCCTTTTTTTGAATTATTTTATGCATTTTTATAATTTTATATTTCGTATGATCAGGTGACTTAAGCGCACCCTGCAATGAATCTATATATATATAAAAAAGAAAACGACTCCATCTTACATTCCTTTGTTTCGTGTATAGGGATGGCTGGCTTCGGGATGGGGCCATTCTCATGTCACGCATAGCGTAGGGGGGATGGGTATTATTGAAGCGAGTGTGTGTCACTGACACAGGGCCAGGGAGGAAGGGCATTTCGGAGACGCTAAAACGCGCTGGCATGTCCGCCAGTAGGCGCCACACGTTTCGCTCTAAAACTAGGCGGGAAATGTCGACGATTTTAAAATCCAAATAGGGATAGGTTCATTTTTATCGAATCGCCATCGCTATTGGGAATTTCAGCTCATGCAAAGATGGGCCGTCCAGCTAGTTAACTATATTAAACCCTTAAATATATCAAATACCAACTGCACCAACTACCAATAACTTACAGCGGTAATAACTTGGCCAAAGCTCCAGAGACATCAGCGTCATACTTCTTAGTGGCTTCTGTGAGCTCAAAGACCTTGTCTTTGTCCCCTTTGCAATAGACGCCCAAAACAAGACCCCTCTGCAAAAAAGAAAATCATCTTATCAGGCAAGCAACAAATGTAAATTTGTTAACTCATACATTCAAAACGCTCATCAAACTTGCTGAGGAACGAATTTCCTATCCTCGCCATCTACTGTATATGTATGTAATTCAAAGATAAAATTCCAGAGTTCAGAAAAGCGTGATAATTTCTATTTTTGTTTTGTTTACAATATAACTAGAGAAACGTTTTAGAATGTAAGATGGTCTATTGTCCTATTCTCTTTGGGGAAATTTCAAAGATAGTTTAGACAGTTTATTTTAATGACTAACGAGGGAAACCAACTAGAAATTGGGAGCTTCCCATTTTCAAATTTCTCACTCATTAAAATCTTCATTTTTATGTGTTGTATGTATGCACATATTGATCACTAGATAGTCCTTCATGATATTAAATTTAATATTAAGATGTAACAAAATTTAAAAATACGAAATTACCAATTCCTAGCAATAATGCTGCAACAAGCCTTTAGCCTTAGCGACCCAATAAGACCATGGATGAGGCCGGATAAATGACAGAGAATCGCAGAACAATGAAACTAATCATGACATAGCAAGTTTGAAAATTTATTGAGTGCGAGATTGATTTATATTTATAATTGATATAACCTAGGTTCAAGGTGGTTTCATTATCGACTAATCTCAAGCAAGCTACAGAAATTTACATCACAATTAACGGCATTACACCTTTAAACTTGGCCTTTTCAGAAGTACGTGTTCGGCAAGAGCATGTATAAAATGCCACCTAATCCATTTACCTAATTATTCATATCATCCTCAGAAAAATCAAGCCATGTAATTCAAATTAAAGCAGATGATACTGTAGTTCTTATTTTGATTTCCTTGGTAAGCGCCACACCAAGCAAGCTTATTCACGTAACAAATGTGGGAAAGAAGGGCATGAGAATGGTAGGCTAATTAATGCAGAATTAACTCAGTTTGCGGTTTGTGTTTGCTTGGTGTGGACCATAGCCTACTCGCTTCATCAAAGATGATACTTTCAATTTGACACGGCCCGGTTTATATGTTGCGATGAATTGCTCGATAAAAAAATTGGTAATTAATTTGCAAAGCACGCCATTGTATTTCAACAGCTGGGTTAATTTTGAAAATTTCGCTTGAAGCACAATTGGTTGCGATAATGAGGAAAAAATGCAACATTAAATTTCCTGGAATAAAATGAGGAAAAAATGCAACATTAAATTTTCCTGGAATAAAATTTACCACAAAGCACTCGTTTACTGCATGTGCTCAACATTTATAATACCAACATGCCTATATTTCTTGATAGATTAAATTACAGGTTTGGACATCCTTTTGAGCGCCGACATGACGTCAGACGTGGAAAATTCCACGACCTCATGTCACGGTCGGCTCGCAATAAAAACGCAATGTCGATGCCAAACTACCATAAGGTGCCCTAAAATTGCTCTAAATGGTTGAAAAGGTGTTTATGAATATTTCGTGTTAATTATATACATGTAAATATTTCAAAGTCCAACAAAATTTGACCCTAGCTGAATTTTTTCAGCTAGGGTCTCAGCTATTTTTCTCATGTGCGCATTATTTAGAACTGAAGTTAATCACAGCTAGAGTTCATTTTTTGAAGAAAGCCAACGACGTAATCGTATGAAAAACGACTGTCGTTAAATCCTACAGTCTTGTGTAGCTCAAAATTTAAAACAGCAATAGTCATTTCTATAATAAAGCGTGAATATTATAAGAAAATATACCGGCAGCTAGCTGTTGCGTCGATCATGCCTACAACTCACGAATAAAGTACGTGTACAACTACATGCGCATGCATCACATAACATTCATGTTTACATTCTCAAGAAAATAAACTATTTCTTACATTTGCGGCCATCGAAGAATTTCTGAAATTTCTAACGCAAGTGAAAGTAGATCGACGCAACACCTTCCGAAACAACAGCTGTCTTACAAATGGCGGCATCTCTTGTACCACTGCTGATTCAACAATGGACTAACAGCATAGACTGCAGAGCCACCTAGCGAACACAATAATTTACGGAGCTCGCAATGGGATATTTTATAAATTCAAAAACACCAATGGAGACCTGTGGGATGCTTCCATGTTCATTCATTGCTGTCCATCCCTTTCTTTCACTTTGAAAGATCCAGGTTTAGCAAGAAATTCCAGGATTCGGACAAGGAAAAATCAAGAAGATACCATTTCTGATTTAATAATACCCCTCTGCCTCCAAAAGAAGATATGAAACTAAATGTCGTCTGCTATGTCGCATCCATGTACGAAGTCGATATACCTGTACACGTGCATAAACATTTTCCATCAAACTAATTTTTCATGTATACATTCTTTTTCTTTTTTTTTTCTTAAAAAGCTTGCATATTAAATACAAAAAAATGCCTTCTTTATTTGTAAAATGGTGTTTACTTTTAATGTAAATTAAAAAAAATTATTGGAAAGTCGAATAGAGGCATTATATTTCTAAAATGTTTATTAAAATTAAGATAATTAAATTGAAAAAAGGACTTTTTAAATATAACTTATGGCAAGCCAAGTAATCTGCAATAAATTCACATCCACACATTTGTATAAAGTGAGAATACGTTGATAAATTTATTGTCATTATCGGACAAATATACAGTATATATGTGTGTGTATATGATAAAAAGCTGCATTATGAACTTTTTTGCATATATGACTACCTAGTGATAATTGGATTTTCTACAGAAATCTCAAAGTTTACAAAACATGAAAATCCGTACCGGTACAGGAAAAGTCCGGTATGTAAAAACCGTGAGGAAGGAGCGAGTATTTATTATTTAGCAAATTGAACGTGAACCATGGCAGCAGATGTCAAATTCATTGTCAAAACACATTAAGCCTCACAGATTTCTGGCCTGGAATACATGTATTCCAAAAAGGTATCAAAACTATGTTTCTCTACTTACTAAAAATAATGAAGTTCGTTGGCGAAACGAAGGTTTATCTCTTTCTAAACACATTTTTTTTCTTCAAAAAAGCTTTTCCAAAGAAACCCACTGAAACTGTTAATTTGTAATCAAGATAAAAATTCCGTTATATTTTAAGAAAAAAAAATTTAAGAAACAATACTACTTTATCGAGGACATTTTCGTTTCATTTTTTGCTCAAAGTAACTATTTTTTAAATTAATTAAAGTATAAATACGTTTGCCTAAATAAAAGTTTTGAAAGTATTTTTAATTAAAAAGAGCATTTCTTAAATTTAGCATGTTTTCATTTCATACTACAATAACACAAGTTACATTATAACCATATTTTATTTTGGTTTAACGATAAACTTCTATAATTACCAATTTACAAAAGCAGGAGATCATAAAGTCGATTTTAATTACAAGATATCATATTATCCCAATTTTACTTTAATAAAGTAAATATCTATATTAATTTCAATTTATTAAAAAATTGTTTTGTTCGATACTTCTTTATCGAAAACCAGTTTGAATTTTTTTCTATGTTTGTATATTTAAAAAATAAATGAAATTGTTTATAATATTTTGAAAAAAGGATGGTCGGAAAACTTAGTTATTTGAAGGAGAACTCTATAAAAGTACATGGTAATTTTATTTACATAGTAAATTGAAAATATATTGCAATTTCTTAGCATTTCTCCTCATCTGCTGCCATAAGTCATCACCCAGAAACGTGTATATATATAATAGGTCTCCTAATATTAAAAATGCTTAATGCAAATCCTAAAAAGTGCAGGCAAAAGTTAGCTTGGACAAGTTCTCTTAGATGGCGCTGCATGAGTAAATGACAGGCATAATCAAGAATCTCGATCTAGTTTGCATACTGGGATTATATAATTATGCAAGTTATATAGGCCTGTTGGCGTACGTTCCCTGGGTAAGAAGTTGTACTATACCACGCCCCTAAAAGCTTTTATTGGTCAGTCCAGAGAAATCAAGCTGACAATTAAGCTACGCAAACTAAAACGACAAATGCTGAAGAGGAAATAGGTCCACGGAGCCTTACATATCGTCAACTTTTTCGAAAGCTTGTGCTGATCAGCTAAATTTAGAAATTAGCTGAGAACTTTTCAGAAACAGGATGAGATGCTCTTTTGGGTTCGGACTCTGGAAGAGTTGCGAGCACGCAAATCTTCTAACTTCGAAAAATAAGATGATTGCTGAAAATGTTTTCAAACAATTAAAATAACTAGAATTTCTAGACGAATTAATTCGATTTTTTAGTTTTTTTTTTGACTTATGCGAATTAGGGTTTCCAAAAATTACACATTTTGGTTTTAAAATGTGCATGGATTGTTCAAATTCAAATTTTAAAACACATGAAATAATTAACTCCTTTTTTTGGAATGTTGCTACGTTACTCAATAATTTCCTTGCCTAGTTAGCAAAGAAGATTATCCAAAAAATAAATATAACAGATAGCAAGACAGCTATAGCAACAATATTACGCAAAATTTGGTGACCAAAAATCGCTACGTGCATGTATGTGGATGTATTATGCACAAAGTTAACAAATTGCATGCTAACAATTCTTTCAAAGCAATTTCCATGGGATTTGCTTGTCAAACAGTAAATCTCTTAATGAACTAAGGGGTATCGATCACACTGGACAAATACCTTTGGACAGTTGGACTTGAGAAAACGGCCACAAACACAAATTCAGTCGTCAAATATTTTTTCGATCAATTTTCATCTAAAATATTCATCCATTCTCAAGCCGACATATTTTTATCTTAACGTGGACACTTATTAGCCAGACCAGAAAAAAATCGTTCCCAAAGCTATCGGTACTAAATTCAAAAAAATCTCACCTAAAAACAAAAAAATTAAAACTACACCTAGTGCAGTTTGGCAAATCAAACCAGACATTAAAACAGGCTAACAGACTGGCAAACAATGGTTAAATAGCAACTTATCAAAGCGTCTTTGATGGATGACGGACCTCATACTGGCTCAATGCCCGCTAAACGCGGCTAAAATGCAAACTAAGTATATAACTCAACCAAATGAACTTGGTTACTGAAGACTAGCCATAAAAGTAAAACCTTCAAAGTCGACTTTTGATTTTTTCCCTTCGCTGAAATCAGGTTCCTGCGGAAACGGACCGAATTCGCCTCAATCTGTCGATTCCTAACTACTTCCGTAGGCTAAGATCTTAGAAAAGCTCCCTGGGAGGTTTCAAGAAAACTCTGGCTTCCGGCGAGCACTTTTTGCTTTGATTATAAGGAATGATAAGTAGAGGGAAATTCGTTTTTTTATATGAATATGTATATCCCTCCTGCTCTTGGGCATGCACTGAGCAAGACCGTTCATTTGGCAGTGACGGATTTCCTGCGAGGTTGGTCATACTCCTCCATGGATTTGGTGCGGCGGCGCTCGCCAGGCTCTGGCTCATCGCTTGAGATGGACTTCTGACGCTCGATGCCGGGCAGGGCGGCTGAGGTCACTGGAATAGAAAGTAAATTAGTCAACTCTCAGATCTGATTAGGTCGAAATAAGAAATTTCATTATTATATTTTTCTAATATTTCTGGCTTTTCGCCATAATTGTTCTTGAAAATATATAGGAGTTATCAAAATTTCGCAATCTGCTGGTAAAGTTTCCCTTACATCGGCAATTTCATGCAAACTGGATATAATTCAGAAAAAAATTTGGTCCATTAATCGATTTTGATGAAAAAAAATACACATTTAAATCAGATTTTTTTAAAAAAAATATATATATAACAAACATTTTTAATAAAAAAGTATTTTTTTGTTTTTTATAATACAAGCCTTTTAGGAAAGATTGATACTTTTTTTTACAAAAATACAAAAAAAAACGGTGTCGAACACTTACACACGCCGATTCCTTTGCAGAACAGCAACAGACTTTGTGCAAACTTTTCAGGCTGTAAAAATAATAAACATGAATTCAGTTTCAAGTTCAAAAATCTGAAAGTATGTTTCTCGATCACTTACTGCCTCGAGAAGAACGTCTCCAACACCATCAATTTTCAGCAAAGATGTTTTTGTCTTGTTCATGTAAGAATACATGGTATGTACGTTGGCGACATGCGAGGCACGGCTCCCAGTGACCAACAGGGTTTCCAAGCTAAATATACACGAATATCAGTACCTCGAGCGTTCTTAACAATAATGAGGAACAATCTCCGAAATCATAATTACGTTAGATTCTTCTCCAAAACAGTGGAGATCACTTTTCGGCTAGAATTGAAAAAGAAAAATTGTTAAAAATAATAAGATAAGAGTTTAATTATATTTTGGCCACCATTTTGAAACTAAAATATCCTATTTTCGAAATCTTTCCGAACATGCTTAAAAAATGATTCGGAAATTAACAATTTTCAACAAAAATTGAAAATATGAAGTATACAGTACATGTACTACTTTAAAAAAGTAATTTTTGCAAAATACAATTAGTTTAAGGTTAAATTTAGGAATAAAAGTGGAGTTTTATTTAGAAAGTACAATTTTTCCAAGCAAATTGGTAAGTAATTCTTTCTTGAAAATTACAAACTAAGTCAAACAAATGGTAATCTCAAAGAAAAATATGGCTTTCCAGACATGAAAAAATTGGCTTCCAATTATATGGTAACATTTTTTAGGGGCTTTTTTAGTCAAATATAGGTTTTGAAAAAAGCTCCCTTGTCGATCTAAATGTTAAATTTCAAACAAAAAACTTATGAATGTGCGGTATAACGAATCGATTGTGGTAACTTACTTCATGAAGGCTTCCACATAGCATTTCAGATTTCTAGGATTGATGGCAGTCTTCAACTTCTCGGTAAATTCCTGGATCAGCTTTTCCTTGTTCTCGGCTTGCTCCAATTGCTGAAATGTAGTCAGACACTTAATGTCATTTAATGGGTCTTAAGTACTTCTAATATCAGGTTAAATTCCTTAATGGGCCTCAGAAACTAAATACGTTTATTTGCCTGGTTGATTCCTCCCAAGAGTTGGGCGGTTAATACAACATATCAACGCCATACACAAATATTACTTAGCAGGCAATTAATACCAATTAACACTCATGCAATAATATGCTGGGGACGTTTGTTCTTCATGTTAGTTAACATTTTCAAAAATTATTTGGTGCCAACATTGAAAAAAAAAATTAATTTTAAAAATTTCTTTTTTTCACTTCATATTACATGTCTATGTATCGGTTTTAAACTTAAATCCATATTGGAAAGAAGTTTCAAGCAGCTAAGTGTTTGCTTCAAATTTAAAATTTGTTCGTTAAACACAAGCACAAAGTAAATGCTTTGTTCCACCTTATGCTCAGTCCTTATGTTGTAACCTTTTTTTCAGTGATGGCAACAAGAAAATGTATGGTCTTAAATCCTGACTAGTTACCTCTTCGATGTGCTAATTACGGGGGAAGAAGGAGCCACCGAATAAGTCACGGGATGGTTGCACAAACAAGAAACAAGAAGAAAGCACATCATGAACACTCCATCGATGAACAACGCACTGGGCTACCAACTTGGGCCCACTTGACAGCATGCAGATTGGAACATTCCCATCAAATCAGTGAGTGGTTAAGAACAGTTCGTGCAGAAAGATTGGGTTAGTAAAGCCCGAGAGGAAGCCATGAAAATCTAGATATGTTTTTATTTTACATCAATATTATCTTTGCTCAAGCCGAATTCTTGAGCATCAGCTTGAGCCAAGTTGCATATTTAAAATAACATTTGAACAAAATTTAAATTAAAAAAAAAATTTTCAAGGCTTAATAAATATTAATGTAGTAAGAAAGTAGAAGTTTGGTGCGAGAACCACAACAACATTAATGTCCAGTTATGCAAGTTGTCGTTAATCGCCTAAGAACTTTAAGCAAGACTTACGCAACTGGCCAGAAGAAAGCATGCTTAAAAAGCGTCAAGAAGCATGCAATGAAGTTTATAAGAAACTAACTAAAAACTGACTACTGTATACTAGAAACCTACACAATTGCTAATTAGAGGATAAAAATTTAGATAACTGACTACACTAATTAAGAACTATAGAATAAAATTTGAAATCGACTCATTTTCTGTTGATATGAAAAAATAATTAGTAAATGGCAAAATATATGATCTCATAAACAGTGAGTAATACAGTATATAAGATATCTACTAAATTTGTAAACTTATTTTCTACATAAATTCATGGTCTCTAAAGTTTTCAAATTTTCTTGTTTGCTTATGATTTCAATTCTGCTTATAATGTAGAGTAAATTTTGCTTTATGAAGCAAGAGCTTTTTCCAAACTTGGAGCGGATAACCTATTTTCAAGTTGAATTCAACGTTACTTTTAATAATGGATGAATCTCGTCATTTTGAAAAAAGAAAAGAATATAAATACTAGGCGCTGCAATAAAGCACAAAACTTGAAACATTTTTTGACCTTTATTTTCTAATCAAAAACAACGATTCATGTAGTTTTGATAATGACCAAAATATATTTTGGTAGTTTTTCGTTATCCATGAATAGTTTCCATACCGTTTTTATGAGGAAACAAGGCGAACAAATTGACATAATAAGACCTTTCAAATTCTAATATGAAATATTTGGCTCAACCATCGAATAATTTGTCAACATTTGCCACGATATTAATAAAATCTATCAAAAATCACAACATTTTAAGAATTTAGGGGAGGACCAACTTACCGTTCCAAATTTGTGAAATACAAGATATTGTTCAGCAGTAGGATTCATACCAATACTCTGCAATTTCCAACTGATGATCTAGAAAAAAGCAAGTTTTGAATTTTACACAAAGAATCATAAAATGTTGATTCTTAATCAATTGATATGAATCTAAAAGCAATTCATTTTAATAAGTCACAAATCTCATGTAAATCATTTAGATTGCATTTGATATTTTCACTAAATCTGTACGATTATCTTTGAATCGTGGAGAATCTACATTTACCCATTTTCACATGTGCAGATCCATTTGGACATCAGAGAATCGCAATTTCCGGTATTTCCCAGAATACTTAAACCTTCGTCAAATTCTTATTTTTCATAAACAAATTAATCCAATAATGAATAAGAAATCTTATCTATTTCCGATGATTTTTTTCAATTCACCATATTTTTAAAGAAAGGATAAGCCTGGAATCTACTTAATCTTACTAATTCTCAAGGAATCCTGCTTAACCAAGAAGTCGTTTGAATTCAGATATTCATAATAATTTTGAACAACTACTTCGAAATATCTATTAAAAGCTCCTTATCCATCATCACATACTGTTATGTTCCAAATCCCCACTCTTTGGCACTTTTTTTCTCATGTAAGCGAGCTTTATTAAAAATTAATCCGATATCGAAGCTCGGTTTTTCGGATCTATTTTCCCCATTTTACCAGCAATTCAACGCCTATCAAATATTCAATTCGTAAGCAAGGCACGACTGTTCCATTCTTTCCAATTTTTTCACCATGCCATTGGTAGATTAGCAGGCAACCACAGCATTTCTTTACCTCTTTTCTAGCAATATCGAATATTTTATTGATTCATCAAAATCCACGTCGACTGTTGTTCGGCCAGCCCCATCCATATTTGATGAGGATTTTACAGTGAAACGTAGTTTCAACAATTTGGAGAATTGCAGTGGAAGCATTTTGAAAAATTCTCCAGAGGAACAGAGACATAAATGAAAATTTGAAGCGTGCGGGGAAAGAAACAAAGTCAATTCAAGGAGAAAAAAACAAGGAAAATGAATGAAAAAAAATTGATTGCAATGGAATTTTGAGAGATGAATTGAAAATGTCAAATCTGCAAAGCGTATCAGAAAAGTCTTCGATGGTACTACCATGGTGAGCAACACTACGTTGCCATAGTTATCCTAATGACAAGTTGATTGAACATGGACTTGAATTTCTTCGTTGCTCAGCAAAAAATGCACGGTGAAAATAGTATACGAAAACATCCTGTGAGAAGGCATTTGATAGTTCAACTAAAAACAGGTCTTTGATTTAAAAAGTGAATTCTATCTTGGGGAATCTTGTGACTATTATGAAGTTGCTAACACAGGGTTCCCCCAGAAATTTCATATTCAACTTCCCTAACTTTTTCTTGACTTTTCCAGGTTTGAAAGAAAATTTCCCTGACCAATGACAACGTGAAAAATTGACATACTTTTCCAAATTGACACTGGAAAATATTTTTTTAAATTTACTAATGACAATTTTGAAAATTAACATAGAATTTTTTTT
>JAQGAO010007757.1:0-10997 GCA_034697705.1 Ommatoiulus sabulosus
TCCTTGCTGCAGTTCTTCACGAGATACTAAAGACAAAACTGCACAATTGATAACCTGTGATATGGAAGTGTTTACTTGAACATACATTAAATATATAAATAATGAGCCAAGAAAATGACAGCATATGGGAGTTACAATAGTTTGGGCAAAATTATTTTCATCGCAACTCCCATAACCATCCCCCCCCTAGATTTTACATGCAACGATGGACGTGTTTATACTTGAACATGCTTTAAATATACTGTACATGTATAGAAAATGACAGTCTAGGGAAGTAACCAGAGTTTAGGCAAAAGCAGTTTTATCATAACTCCCATTAATTTCCTTGGTTAGATATTTATATATTTAAAGACACACAATACTTACAAATAATTCAGGCATGAAGACACAGGATATTTATGCTATAATTACATTACCTTTTCAAATAATTATCAAAACGTTGCCAGAACGATCGAGCCGACTTTCCTCCCTTCGTTATGCAATAGCAGACGAAATATAATCCGCCATGTTGGGTGCACAGCCTCCACCAGCTCCCTTGAAGGTGGAGGCGGTGCACACCCGGTGCACACCTGGTGCACGAGGTGTATCCAGTCGAACAGGGAACGTAGGGTGCACCAATTTAGTGAAGTATGCACCATTTCTGAGCCGAACGGAACGGGTGCAGAAACGTGCACCCGGTGCACGCCGGTGTGCACTTTTTCGGTGAGTCGAATCCGCCATTAGTGACACGTGATCCATTTGCACCCGCACCAGAAGTGGACAACACGGGTGTGCCCAGCCGAATCCGCTATAAGTGACACGTGATCCATTTGCACCCGCACCTAAAGTGGACAACACGGGTGTGCCCAGCCGAATCCGCTATTAGCTATTCATATTTGGCACCATTGCTCTGGTGACGTAGTTAATCTGCGCATGCTCCATGTCAGTCGTTGTTGTGCATCGTTGCATGGTGATGACGTCAGTCAGTCGTGGCTAGTGACGTTTCTTCTCCGTATACTGTGGTTTCCTGGTGTGCGAACTGTTCTCTGTGTTCTATAGTTTTCAATTTTCATATTAGCCGTTCAATAGTCTAGAGAAGTGTTAGGAACTGTGTAAGACCCAATTATTTCGTTGTCCAGGATCTTGTATCAGCCCGTTAATCCTGGTAAGTGTGCGATTGGAAGCCTCAAATGTTGGTCTATCGAGCTTAGGATTTAGGCCTAATGGCCGCGTCGAAAAGACAGTCCCATTGTCAAGCGCTTCGACTAAACAGTATTTAGGCGTTACGAAAAGCCCTCAATAATGTTGCGTTTCTTTCGTAGATGATATAAAATATGGCGCCAGGAACAACCGGTAGCAAGAACAACGTGCTGCCTATCTGGGGCAACGACAAGACGATGAACCTGAACAATTTAATCCTGACAAATATCCAGTCCTCGCATTATTTCAAAGTGAATTTGTTTGAACTGAAAACATACCACGAAGTCATCGATGAAATCTATTACAAAGTATGCTATGTGGATAATCGAGAATCTGCTTTCTTTACTGCTTATATATAGGCCTACGGTAGTTACATCCATACTAGGGGAAATTTGCTGGAACATGTTCTGACCACACCAAATTAACCTATTTTAGAAACGTGTTACTAAAGTTGCATCTGTTCTCACTTACTGGAATTTTAATTCTGTCTATGCACAGAAAAAGTACAGAGAGCAGATCGAATGAGCAATAAGATGTCTAGACCAAATCAGTAACAGTTCATGAAATAGATATGTTTACTCGTTGTGCTGAATTCTCTCTGATCTTTACCACGTTTTATGAAATCAGGAAACTTGTGGGAACTTTTGTTTCTGTTGCTGAAAACAAAACAGAACATGTAGTAACATGCAACAGAAGAATAAAGTTTGTTTTCGTCCAATATGGATGCAGCCTAAGAATAATGAACCAGTCCCTAAACTGAATGTAACACTTATACTTTCAGGTTGCACATTTAGAACCGTGGGAAAAGGGCAGTCGCAAAACTTCTGGACAAACTGGAATGTGTGGAGGAGTAAGTACCCTCTTTAATTTGAATTTTTGATAATATATAACTTTCAGTAATGCTGAGAATCAGGAAAGATCAAATTTGTCTACTCAAAAGTAAAAGTTATCCATTACTGATTTTGTCACGAAACGCTGTATGATTTTCTCATTTTTTTTTCATATTTAGAAATGGTCGTGGTTTAATAAATCGACTGTTTATTATAATTTATTATTATAATTGTTTTATTTTCAT
The DNA here is from genome assembly GCA_034697705.1 of Ommatoiulus sabulosus. NCBI lineage: Eukaryota > Metazoa > Arthropoda > Diplopoda > Julida > Julidae > Ommatoiulus > Ommatoiulus sabulosus. Next base: position 2,255 of record JAQGAO010007757.1, read on the forward strand.
TAGGTACGAGGGGTAGGAGCTGGTGGAATTGTGTCGACGGCATTTTGCCTACTCTACAAGCTGTTTACCTTAAAATTGACCAGAAAGCAAGTAAACGGCCTCATTACTCACTGCGATTCTCCATACATTAGAGCTCTTGGTTTTATGTATGTCAGGTTGGTAACTGTTTTCATTCACCCCTTTTTCTTTATTTAACAAGCATGAGACAACATTGGTATTGATATTTTTTATCCCATTTAGATACACGCAACCTCCAGCAGACCTTTGGGAATGGTTTGAAGGGTACTTAGAGGATGATGAGGTATGTAAAAGCCATCCGTGCATCATCGTTTTCATAGCATCGTGTTTCCCTAAGTTTAGTGCCCCTTTTCTGCTTTCTGTTTTGTTCAGCAGGGTTTCAAGAGTTGAGAATGTTTTTTTTTTTTTTAAAAATTACAATATTTGCATAATTTGACCTGAATTCATGCTATGCATAAAACTATATGAATCTGCCTTGGTATAACCATTTTGAATGGAAAAATTAACACATACTGCTCACCTTGAGGACCTCGATTTTCCAGATTTAGGTATTTATCTAGTGTTAAATTTATTTTAAAACATTTGGCAACCAGCCACATATAAAATGCATGTAGATTTTGGACAGCTTTTCCCATGAAAATGGCAAGTTTACTGTTATGGACATGCTTGAAACCCTGGCAAATTTATTCTTTAATGTAATAATCCGGACGAGGACAGGCTCCTCCTTGCAGCTCTTAATTTGCTGTGACTATCACAGCAATTTTGATCGCTTGCGTTACTGTTTGGTATACATTTGTCATCCAAATAAATCCCTTGCCACGTATCTTCCCAGCAATGCTCTACTTTTGGTGAGTATACGAGCTTAGCGGTGTTTAGGTTTCTCTGTTGTAAACCTGAACGATGTGAGATGTCTGTTAATGCGATGAAATGTTTTAGCAGTTTACCAAAATAAGTTTTGTTTTGTGCACTTCAGGCATTTGTGTAGCAGAAGCTGTTGCTCCACTCAACTTCAGCCGGAATGTTGACATTGCTGATCAGACGGAAATTGCTCTCTCTCTCCATTTGAGGTTAAAATCCTTACTTGTAGTGCAGTGTGTACTGCATTCCGGTTGTTTCTTTCATGCCTGTGATCACCTTTTTGGGCCAAAGGTTTTTAAGACGCCATGGAGAATATTTAGCCAGGCTGCCATTTTTACCTGTACCAAATTTTGGGGTGATTGAAATCCAACTTAGCTGAATTGTAGCATGTTCAGGGCAAGTTCAATGAGTGTCTTGTTCTTTGCATTTAATGGGTGAACCTTGGTTAAAAATGAAAATTATTTAATCAGTGTTTTCATAATTTAGGGGGAATATGAGATGGTTTCATAGCGTCTGCATCTATGCAAAAATGAAGATGCTTATTCTATTATCAAAATCAAAAAGTTATCGTGATCTACAACCCCCTATATCCACACTGCTACAAATTATGTGCTGCACATTCGTTTTGTACTTCCCTTTAAATTTCACTACCTTAGTCTATTTATTTTTATCAGACTTTAAGATTTGCCCTTTTACTTTTTAAGATGTATATAATCTACATAATATTCCAAAATAGAACATGCAAAAGTGGTCACATTAGATTTATTACTTTTGTCATGAATATGTTTTTAAATAGAGATAATTGTAGGGGTTATTAATCGCCTTAATGTAAAAACGGCAGCCTTATAAAATGGCTGAAATAGAATATTATCTATAGATTAAATTTAAAATTTACTTACCTTCTTGGTATAAACAGATGATGGTGTCCAATCTTCTAAAATCTCAAAAGTTAAAATTCATGTAAAAAAAAATGCTTATACAAAAATTGTTCAGCCTCCGAAATTTTTTACAGGTATATCTGCATCATTGTCAACCAACCGTGTTTGGGGCAGAGAATATGAGGACAATGCTTACTGTATTTCTTGCTGGGTAAATGTGAAAAAAAAAGTAAATATGGAGAAGGCGTGAGTAAAACTTAATTCTCACCTTATTTGTCTTATGTTTCTAACAATCGTCAGTGCTTTTTTCTGTGGAATTGTCGAAAGGGCAATTTTTTTTTAATTCAAGTATTTCTTTCTTAGCCATTCCGACTACACAACCTTCGTCTCTGCTTTTGACGGGGTTTGTCTTTTTAAGTACCTGGTATGATTATACATGACCCACAAAATTGTTGAAAGAAATACAGTATGTTCCAGTGAATTTTTGGCAAAGCTGGTCAACTTTTGTTCGTTACGCATTCAGTCCATGAGAAATACAGGCGGCAATAAAATCTTCTCCTAGACATGAAATTTAGCTATTGACATGTTCTGATTCCTGCACCATATTGCAGATTTTTATGTGGCCATCCGATTGTGTTTTCGCAGGAACTTGACGTGAAGGCAGGTGGTGGGGGCGTTATGACCATCGGCGAAATGTTGCGCCATTTCATGACCAAACTGGAGTGGTATTCGACCCTATTTCCTCGCATTCCAGTTCCCATACAGAAGGATCTGGAGAAGAAACTATCTGAGTACGGTCCATTCTTGAAGCTAGGAGTAAGAAACGATGTTGCGGCTCAGGGTGTAGCAGGTGGCTCGGGTGAAGGAGGCAGCGGGCAGGATTCACCCATGCCCCCCTCGCCCAGTGCCAACGATCACAAGGAAAGACACATTCCAGACGAGGAGGTATCTTGGGGAGAGGCTGAAAGGATAGCACGTTTAAGGAGGTAAGTTATTTAGATTATTAAGCTGCTTTTGTTGAAAAGGGTTGCTGTGCGATAGAACTAATCTTGGTCATTGCGCAGGTCGAACAGTCGAGATAAACATGTGAAAAGAGATGACTGGCAAAATGGAGAGAAGCGCGAACGTCAACCACACGAAGATGATCATGGCAAGGACAGATCATCTAGACGTCCAGAAAAGGAGTATGAAAGCAGACACGACCGCATTCACAGAGAAAGCATCAGGGATGGGTATGACCACAGCAGGACGAGAGGAAGAGCGGGCCGCAGGAGCGACGAAAGGAGATTGAGGTATGTGCTTATCCGATATCTTCATATACCGGCATTCTTGGGTTTTCTTAACTCCGTCTGTTATAACCGCCCTGCAGTCGGCGGGATATTCATTGATAGAGCATGAAAATTTCCATAAACAGCTAACCTACACTGGTGTTCTGTCTCAAGTTGTACCAATGTATGATCAAAAAGTATGTGAAAATTAATGCTTGGCTTGTGGCTGATGCAGTGAAACTGTTTTTTGCATTCGATATAGTCAAATGTGCATTGCTCAAAGTGCATCTTCGAAGAACTCCGAAGTATCTTTCGAAGTGCTCAAATGTTCAATTAACAATAGCCGAAATCATGTGGCGTTTTCAAAAAAATGTACCAACGCATGTGACTAATGACCTATTCACATCGACCAAATCCATACTGTAGGGACGTCACGTGCATGGCCGCCCAAGCGCACATGACAGTAGGCGGGGCTAAGTGACGTTTAAACGACAGTTGAAGTTGATCCAATTTTTCCCGTCTGATCAATTTTAATCGTTATTTTGGGGGAAGTAAATAGAAAAAAACGTTAAACGCGAACTGGTACGCATATTTTTATGTGTGGCGTGACGTCTCTCTATAAAGGTCCACAACGCACGTAATGTAATTTCGGTAAGTATTTGCTGGATGTGAATAGGCCATTAAGATCAGGTGATTCTGACTGCTGCCACTAGACAATGGCCGGCACTGAAGAAGGAGTGGTTTACGTGCTTACTGTACCTCTCGATCCTAACTAGCGGAGTTTCCTCCCCGGTCGAGGTCGGTAAGAATTTTAAGAATGTGCAAAATTCTCTAAGTGGTGGCCCTTTCCGATGAGAATTTAAACCGAGGTCCCATGCAGATCCCATTTGCTCTCTGCACGTTAAAGATCCCTCTTGGGGGGTGGCAAAATTCCCAGGTAGGTGATGCTGACGCACAACCCCTAGCATTGGTGTTTAGCCTCATAGCAGAAATAGGCCAACGTTACAAATCCCCCAAACAAACAAACCAGACTATAGTAGAGTTTTGTTTAACTTGTTTCCAGGTCACACAGCAGAGACAGGGAGAGGAGCCGCTATTCCCCTGGCAGTGACAAACGGCATGATTCCCGATCCCACAGCAAGGAGCAATATTCGAAGGAGCGGCACCGCAAGCGGTCTAGGAGCCAAGAAAGATACCGCACTGGTGACAGGAGGTATTAAACAGGGCGTCCAGAATTTCCTGTCACCCTTTTGTTTTTATCATTGTTTTTCATGGCGAAATGCATTTCGCGAAGGACTCATCCCCTCACTCTGATATAGGCAGATATCAAAGGTTGTCGAATTTGTACACAGTCCTCCCAGTATCGCATCCTTACTTTCCACCTAACTCAGCACGTTTCTTTAATTGGCCATTTATTTATATTAATGTGCAATGCCGATTTGAAACATGCGATTGGTCATTAATTTTACACATATGAAAGTGTACCGAGCTTGTGAATTGTCATGTTGATGACGCCTAGAGTTCAGCGTTTCAGTTTAGCTTTAAGTCAGTACCAACAATGCTGTAAATTCCTGGGGATACTTGCTTTTTAAGGATACCAACATAAAATCCCAGAAAATTGATTTGTCTGGCAGGTCAGCACTGCATTTGTAAGAATTCAAAATTAAACGGAAAAAAAGTTTTTAGGATTGGGTTATGCCTAATTTTTGTGTTTTGGTAAATCTCATTATACAGTAGTTTGTTGCAACTGACTGAGCTTGAGGACAGTTTAACTTTGTACTAGCGTTTATCCATTGTTTTGCACAATCTGCTGTTGTAAATTAATGGATAGTTTCATGATCTCTCATACAATTGAGAGGCACTTCATGCGCGTCTTTTGCTCTCAGAAAGAGCATAAGACGTGCAGTCTGTTTAAATTATGGAGATGTCATCTTTTGATATAGGTATTGCTGGTTTTCAATACCCTTAAAATTACACAACAATTCCTTCTTTGGATTTATGCATCGAATTTGCTGTTGATTAAAGAAACGTGCTGATTTGAGTTTTAGTTCTCATTAAACAATTGCCACTGAAGAAATTTCTGGCTGTTTCCAGCAATGTAAAAATTGATTGATGCCAATTGTTCATAAAGTCAGCAGAGATCAGTAATTACTGGATCCCTCATCCAAAACAAACACTTGTTTTATTCTCAAGAGTTATTGACAATCCGTGCCTTGGCATTTATCTCTTCAATTGTGTTTGCAGTTTGCCATTGCTGCAAGTTCATTTTGAAATCTAAATTAGATGGTTTGCACGTTATTGTCTCAAGTCTCTTTTTTCCATTGCAAAATAAAAGACCACTCATTATTGTGTAATTAAAGAATTTGGGGAAAATTGAGATTAAACAATTTTCATGCAATTATTTTGCTTTCTAAATATTCTTTGTTGGATGCAATTTGCAGGATTATTAAGCGTTGGGAAAGTTGGAAATAAATTCCATGGACACCTACAAAGATTTTACAAAACAGGAAAACGTGACATATTTGCATAAAAATACAAGGAATGGTGTGTTTACAGACGCATTTACGCTTTAATAGTTACATGGTCGACTTTCAAATACAAGTTATTTTAGAATGAAAATTTATCGTTTGGAATGTGTCATTTCTGTTGGTAAAATGGTAGATTGTGAAACATTAAATTTGGTTGCTTGAGCTTGTTTCGATTCCATGGATCCTGAAAGACCTTTCCACCAGTACTGTCCAGTCAAAGAGGAAGAAATCACAGGAGGCAAAGTCTTGCAAATTTACTTAGCGGTTCTTCAAGAAAACTGTTCCATTTCTCGAACTGTAAACTTGTGCAGCAAGTAATTTGAAGTAAATCGATACCACGTGTGCGGAAGCCATGAAAGTTTCCCAGCGACATGTAGTATACACTTGGACAGGTCCTCGCTGGATAAATGCAAGCGGGTTCTCGTAGTTCGACGTTAGTTTCTATCGCTCGGAACGTGCGTCCTAGGACAGTATCCAATTCGTTCATTAATAATGTCTTGCTTGGTTTTAGTTTGTGAAGCCGTGGATGTCTGTCCAGAACCGAGCCTAGAGTAGTTGACAGCCGCCAAAGGACTGCCTTTCGGTGGATGTTTTTTCTCTTCCATTTCTTTTTTCACGGCGTCGTATTCTTGCAAGTCGTCAAGTTTGAGCTCGATGCGAGTTGGAGGCGTACGAATCATCTTACCTTTAATGTAAAGGTTTTTTTCAAAGCCTGGAAAGCGAACGATATTTCGCAAATTCACACAAAATTTGCTTACTATCAGTGTGACCAGATTCAAAAAGAAGCTGGTCAACGGTTTTATACTTGGAATGCGGTAAGCTTTTCATATATTTTTCTGACAATTTAATTACAATGATAAAATATAATTTCTTGGTAAATTTTATGTGGTTTTTGAATAAACCGATGAGATAATTTTGGTTTTCTTAATGTGATTAAGCGGTTTGGGAATTTGCTGATTCCCTCTGCCAGCATTGTATTTGCAAACTGAAAAGTAACGTGGTTTGGACGTTGTGAAGTAAAATGCTGCTGAATTCTAGGATATTTTGTTAGATAAAGCGTAACATTTTATTGAAATGTCGGACGACGAGGAACACATTACTGTAAAGAAAACGAAGATTGTTCATTATGGTAGCTTGGATGAACATGCTGAACGTTTGGCCGTTCAGAAAGATGATTCCCATGTCAGTGATTCAATCAAAGCTGGTATCGATGCTGGAAATATTAACTTTTCAGATGGTAAGTTCCCGGGAAATTAAAAGGCTAGCTTAAAAATGCTATGCGAGCTGTTGAACTTCACATGCCGATTGAGGTTAATGCTAAATTCTAAACTTTGCTTATTAGATTATATGGAAATGGAAGAGGAGACCAATCGAGACAAACTTCTCGTTTTAGAAGAATTTGAAAGAAGGAAAAGGGTAATTTACTCGATAAATGTGCTAAAAGTGCGTTAGAACATAATTCTTAACATTGTTGGCAGATCTATTCATTTTCAACAATTATAACATAGGCAAGGCAAATCAATGTTTCTACTGACGATGCAGAGGTGAAGGCCAGCTTGAGGCAACTAGGCGAACCAATTTGTAAGTATAACTAATAGAATGGCCGATTATTAAATGATGTCGTCAGCTAGACAAAACCATCCAGTCTGTATTATGTCCGTAATGCTTTGTTTTCCAGTAATAGAATAGTAGCCTATTGTTTCTGAAAAAATCCTTTATTGTATTTATGCTATATATAACACACAGTGCTTATGAGAAAAATGTGGTTCAGGGCATTTTTTGCTTTTTGTAAAGATCTGAAAAATTTTAGCTTCAAATGAACGTTCAAGTTGTTTTAACAAATTAGTGGAATTCAAAATAAGATGCAACAAAATGCGTGTGTTATCGAACTTGTCAATCTCTTTGGTGTAGTTTAACAGAAAGTACCCTGGTGAAATTCATTTGAGAGAAGTTTTAAAGTTGATATATTAGATTCTTTGCTAATTATATTATGTGATTCAAAACAAGGTCTGTTTGGAGAGGGGCCTGCAGATAGACGTGAACGCCTAAGGCATTTACTCGCCAGATTCGGTGAAGATGCCATCAAAAAGAAAAAAGAAGAGGAGGAGGACCGGATTCAGTTAGAAAAAGAACATGAGACAACGTGGTACCATGAAGGACCAACATCATTGTTTAATGCACGGTTTTGGATAGCAGAGTATTCCATTCCTAGGTAAACACAATTGCATATTTTTTACATTATCAAAGCATTCATGTTCTATTTTGGGTTTCAAACATCTTTGTTGTTATTCAACAGAGCCAAAGCTAGACTTGAAAAAGCAAGAAGGGATAAGGAGTCTGAAGATACTCAGAAACATGTTCAGAGACAAGAATTGTATAAAAAACTCAGGGTTAGTAGGCCTATACATTAATTCGCATTAGTTGCTTTGGTATTGGTTCAAGGTGACGTTTACCATTATAATTTTTTATGAACAGTGTAAGTTTACCAGAATCATGATAGAACGTTATATTTATGGCATCTCCTTCAATTATTATCCAGACACTAAATATACACAGCAGTCAAATTGGTGACACAAGGCCTGTGTCTTTTTGTCAATTCAGTCCGAACTCAAAAATACTAGCCACAGCTTCTTGGTACGTAATAGTTGGAAGTCATTTGCTTTAGATCATAGTTCACATGTTGATTTTCGTTTTACTTTTTCAGGAGTGGCTTGTGCAAATTATGGTCCGTTCCAGATTGTCAACCGATAAGAACCCTTAGAGGTAAAATTACTTTTTTTTCGGTTTTGTCACTACATGAATTCTTCAAGAAAATTGACTTAGTTGAAGGAAATCTAGCATTCAGGTTTCTTCTTGGGGATATAAATTTATTCACATTAAAATGTGATCGTCAAATGAAACCTCATTTATTGCTGACGTAAGATTCAGTAACACATTCAGTTGTGGAATTCACGACAAATTTTATCATTTTAATAAAAGAAATATGTGTTGAAAAATTCTTAGGTTGAATTTTCAAGGTTGTAAATTCTTTTAATGGGATTTTACAAATATTACAAGTAAAATTCCCTAATAAACCATTTACTAATTGTTATGCAAATTCCCCTTGATATGTAAGTATCATTAAACTCCATTCATTCAGATTGATAATAATTATATTCTTATTTTCTAAATTAACAATTTTTCAGGACACAAC
>JAQGAO010007758.1:0-10996 GCA_034697705.1 Ommatoiulus sabulosus
GGAATAGCGACTACTATTGCAGACCTAGCTGCACCCTGTACTGTATGTTAGTCGGTATGAGTGAAAAGTGCTAAAACATTGCGCTACAGGGTATGACAAAGGAGCGCTCCAAAACACATAAAATGTATAAACTACATGTACCTTTTGGAGTTTTCATGCTCGACTCTCTAAACTTATTGATTTTGCTGTATGTTTGAGACTTTATGGAAAAATGCTTTTTATTCCTAAAGTACGTTTAGTACATTATTGGATTGAGAATATACTAAGGAGCCCATGCATGCATTTCCTTTAGGAAGGGAAATGGCGCAAATATGGTTTCTGGAATCAGTCAGCAGAAACGATATTTTTCTATAAAAACGATTACAGCAATTTAAAAAAAACACGTTAACGTTCAAGGCGTATAAAAAACTAAAACATCTCCGTATAACATATGACGATGGCGGGCTCCATGGCAATATCAGCTGTAAAAGGTATATGCCCATCAACTTAAAGGCTCCAGAATGTAAATATGAATATTGAAAAATGCAAAAATAACAAATATTTCACAAATGTAAGCGTATAAACAAGTCAAATATGCTAATTTTTTATTTGCATATTTGAATTGTTGAATAAGTTATTCAGTTGTTAGCAAAATGACTTATTGTTCTGACGGCATATCTGGCTAACAGATATCAGGTGTTGTTGAACGCTTTAGGCACTTGTCCTATACATGTGGTAGTTGGCATACTAGTTGCCATTGAAAATTTTACATCACGACTTCCAGATGATCTTCAGGACAATATGAGAGACCTGTTAGTTAGCAGAGATCAGATCTGGTTTTATTTTGATCAAGACAGACCGAGCATTTGCTCAAAGTTATAGAAAACGTTGTTCTATACAGGCGGGAAACAATGTTCTTCGTAATTTAACTCTAATCTCAAAGCAAGATATCATGCAAACGAATGTCTCATTATGAGCTTTAGAATGTACCAATGTCTCATATTGGTAAATTCTGAAGCGTTGCTCAAGCTGAGCAGGACTGATCAGCGTTGCATTGAACAAAACCTTTGGCCATTACTTTTATTGTTTTGTTGTTTATTTGATATGCAGAAGTCAGGATACAAACCTTTTAAGCGTTAAAATTTAAAACTTAAGAAGTTAAGAGTTTTTGGGGGATGGGTGCATGAAGAGGTCCTCGAAAATTTTGCATGATTTACTGGGTAACAACAATTTCTACCTTTCACAGTATCCCGATAATGCATTTCTTACGAAATTTAATACGACCGGACCATCTCACTCCAAAAACATGCGAGTTGTCGTGGACCCTCTGTTGATTCTCAAGGAAATTGGTACCATAAAATCGTAATAGATTTTGCAACCACACAGGCACCTCCTTGAGCAATCACTGGGCATTTTCGGAGGAAATTGTGGCCATTTTCTGGAAAGTGCATGTGCTTGAGGGACAGGTCTGAGAAAGGACAAAGAAGTTTTGGCCCCTTTCTAAAATCGAAAAACTGAAGGACCCTTTGGAGGTTATTTTAAGAACACCTCTACAGGGTGCCATTTTCGTGAACCTGTATTATTTCGCAAACTATAAATAGAATCTTTTGAGTACGTCTTAAAAGCGTCCATGTGTCCTTGTTGCCGAAAACCTGATGGCCATTCTGTGTTAAACGTTGCCCCGTTTTAAAGAGCATTGCTGTAGCAATTGGCCATGGCTTAATGAACAATAGGTTTAATGGTGGATATGCATGCATGCTAGGCAGGGCAGATTGAGCCCATGGAAAATTCCAGATTTAGTGTCCTTTGACGAGTTTTAATGAGTAAGTTTTTTTTTTGGCAAATTTTCGCGTGGGTCTGTAGAGACCTACTAATACACTTTTTTGATAAAAGGCCTTCCTGCTTTTACCACGAGTATTGTCCTAATTTCAGATTTTAAGCATTCGTTTAGCATTGCTAGGCTTATCATCTGGAGAAAAATAATACTCAATGTTGATTAAATTCAAAAAAGCTTCGTTTAGAAACGCGTCGATGTCGAATTTATTTAATATCGAGTCCAGGAGTCCACGAATTAAATGCTATCCAGCCTTTGGAATTTAATATCAAAATCTAATAACGTTGATTAGACCTTATTTTCATTAATGCTTAGTCGGGATATTGCATTTTATAGAATTTAAGTGTGCTATCGAAATCTAAGTGTTTTTTGTTTTTCATAACATTTCTGAAGCTATTTTTGGTCAATTTAACGTTACCGGATGAACAACGCAGCTTGAACAATGAACTGACAAGTGCATACAGTACTTGTAGATAGTATGCAATAATTCAGCGAATGAATATGAAAATGTTTTATACAAGTACTTTATGTAAAAATCACACACTGCAATAACTGATTTGATCGCCGATTAAAGCGCCTCTTAAATGAGTACGACAAAATGAGTTTGTCCTTGAAATAAAGTGAAGGAATGCATAGACGTAAAAGCAATTTCCTGCAAAACCTTCTTGAACTCTGTAAAATTGGAATTGTTTGGAAAAATACTGAACTTTTTACGAAGAAAAATTCACAGACCCTCGCCGGCTGTTTAGGGTCGGCTACTTGGGAGGAAAAAATACTTTACAAAAATAAGGACATTTTTAGACGAAATTTTCAGACATGACAACGTTTTCAAAGATAGTAAAAGGGTATATTTTATTTCAGACGTTAGAAGCAAATGATGAAGTGTTTGAGGTTTAACTCCTATCAACACATTGCAGACAATAAATGATGCAACCCTAAAATGAACATTTTTGCCATGCTAACCACTTAAACTGTATAATTTTCCCAGAAATACAAGATGTAATCTTCTAAAATAAGACGTAGGATTCAATATCCATATACATATTTTGAAGCTTTTATTACTCGTGAGCTAAGTTGTACTGGTGTGGTCAAGAATTTCTCGAAGGGCATACAACTAAATATACGAATGTATTTGGAGTCGTGGAATGATCTAAAAAAAGCTCAGATTATTCGGATATAAAGCTTTTTATGAGATTATTCGAGAGGTAATGCCATGGGTAATGCCACCCCCTATTGTGCTTGGCCAACCGAGAAGAACTAGCCTGATGGAAATTTTCACCTACTGACTGAATTTTGAAAGTAGCAATTTTTGGTTAGGCAAACCATGCGGAGAGACGAGTGGAAAGTGTGTGATAAAAAGCGCCGTAAAATATAGGGGAGATTCGGACGAAAGAAAAAAAAGCAACAACCGCAAATGCGCTGACCCTTACATTTGGCACGCATCGTGCACACAAAACAAAATGGTAAGCTTGAAAACATGCATCGGTACGTATCATCAGGTTATCACCGTGTGTTTATACATGTATTTGACAAACAACACAATGGAGATTAAGTTTGTACAGTTACAGTCTCCAAAGAACGCCACCTAATGTCGTCATTTTGCGGCTCCACTGCAAAAGAGCTTTTTGATAATTATTGGTCGATCAGTGATAATGATTTGGTGCGGGTTTTTTTTCCAATTAGCTCCTCCTAGCGGAACAATTTAACACGTGAAGATTAATGCAGTTGACGTATTAATTCTAGTGTTTTCGTTGTTATTGAGAAGTATTGCATTCCTAAGTACTGTATTTCTGCTATTAGAAACAAGAAAGCATGGTACATGTATGTTGTATCATACTCTATCTGAACAAAAGTACGTCTATCCGGTATTGCTACGGTTGTACATCGTTCGTTACAACACCTGTGTAAATTAATCCAAAACTCCACTGTTGTCAATGCTAAGGGGCATATTGGCATACTGTAAATAAGCTTATCTGCAGTTGTCAAAAAAGTACCAAATGTCTGCAAACTTGAATGTGAATCTTTCTGAAAACTTGTGTGATCAAGAACGATTAGCCCACACGAGCAAGACTCTGAACAACGAAGAAGTTGACTTTGAGAAAAAAAAATTCACGTAAAAAGCATTCCAATGTTAATCGTGTGAATTATTCATGAAATATAGATTATTCAGAGATCTTGGTATTAAACAAAGAAGTCTCGCACAGATTGATTTCGATGTATGAATATTTTATCATCCAATTGTAACTTACAGGCATTTTCTATGTTGCCAGATTGATGCTCGTTTAGGTTGGTTCCACGTTAGTTTTCAATGGAAACACAGGAGGAACAAAGAAGGCTGAAGGTAGCAACGCTAGCTCGTCAACGGCCTTTGAAATGGCGATCCAGGACGGAGGATCCGTCCTCCGTGAACCTGCGCCAAGAAAGGTCACTCACGTCCAGTAGCAGGTGACGTACACAATGTCGCGTGCAATGCACACGAGGCCTTATTGCTTTGTTAGGGATTCAGCAGCACTTCTGTTCTACTCACGTCTTGAGGTCATCTGCAAAAAGGGACCCAGGGCAGGGAACCCCTGCCGAGCCAAAAGCCCCTACCCCTCAGTCGGACAGGAGGTGCTCAGGCCGCGCTTCTTTGTCCCGTGGAAATCTATGGCAAGGAAATATATTTAAAAATGCAGAAAAGCAAAAAAGAGAGGGGGCGCCAGGGAGAAGGCAAGGTGCTGGCCATACGGTTAGACAATAATGCCAAGCAACTTGTTCATCCACTTGCTGGAGAATGTGTACTTCTGTACCTTCGTCGGTGGGCACCTCTGAACTCTGGGCAGCTCCAATCAAAGTGGGGTTTTCATTTTGAATCATTGGTATCGTGCAACGAACCAGGTGGCGCTGTTGTCTATGGGGAATTTCCGATCGATAGCACATCTTAAATTATTCTATTCATACTTCGAGCGAGATGACAATTCTGAATGACATGATGTTCTGCTAAGGCTACAACGTAGCGTTACAAAGAAGAAATTCAATACAGCATATTTTTGCATTAACAAAGTATATTGTCCATTGGAAGTATCAATCTCGCCAGGTTTACGTCGTTTAAAGAAGTCCCTAAACATTAGCGTCGTAGTGTTACCAATTTTAATTGTTTGGTCATGACTGCAAAAAAGTGTGAACTTCAAAATGTATTTCGCGTTCACATATTTAGACCTAAAGAAACGAGGAATATGTTTGGAAACTTACAATTTCATTAAAAATCGATAGCAATTTCACAATATTTCGTCAGAAAGCTCAACTTCTTGAACTATGTCCAATGCAAATGAACATTAGGGGCTTTGGTCCAGCCAAGGCGCCCGTAGGTTCAACCAAATCATTATATTGGCTAGATATATGAGATGTGAGGCCATATACATTGACAGTATGGTGATTCTGTTCAACTATGTAAGCAAGATATGCCTTACAAACAGCATACCTTTCTGATACAGACAAAAGATGAGCAGTTGGTTCAAAACGTGAACAAATTGATGTCAAAATTTGAATTGTACAATGATTAATTGTCTGGGAGGCAAGATACCACGGTTCTTTGGAGGTATCTCACTCCAGCGCCCATGTCAGGAGGTTGTACTAGAAACAGTGACGAATGAGAGCGTTAAACGAACGGAAAAATAGCCGGCGGTCATTTTGTTCCGAAAATGCCCAAAAAGCTCACGTAGAAAGGCTTTTTTGTCGAGTGTGTTGCTGGGGCGAAGGACACCGATGAGGCCGAAAAGAAGGTGAGGGAGGGCGAAGAAGAAAATTTGGAAGTATTTAGGGAAAGGAATGCACCCGTGGAGGTTGTTGGTGGCCAGGGGGCAGATCGGGCGCTGTGAATATTTCTCTTTGTTTGATGTTTCTTTGGTAATGGACGGTGTTATTGCTCCTCGTTCCTCTTCAATGGTTCCCTCCCTTTTTCTGAATCATTTCTTCAGATTTTTTTGCTCAGATCCTCACCTGATCCGGTAAGAGGGTGCATGTGCTTTGGGGGTCCTAAAAGGGACGTTGTCTGCCTTTATGCACAGTCCTGTCTGGTTGGCGAAGAAAATCTATAGAAAAATCCTTTGTCTGTCTACCTGCCTGCTTGCCTACCTGTTCATTTATTATTATTATCATATTTATCATTGTGTGTGTACCGAGTGCAGTTCTCCCAAACGGATATGGGCCAACCTTGAGGCACATTTTTGGGGAGAGGGGTGTTTGTCCGCCGTCTCCATGCTCTCCAAATGGTCTCATGCATGACCCTCGTGCAGGGGTAATTGAATATAAAGCTCCTTTCGAGAAATTTGTATTTTGACCTTTTCGATCTTGAATTCACTTAACCCCTTTCTACGAAACGCCGTTATTAAATTCTCATGTTATGACTGAATGTATTAAATTCAGTCTGAAAAGTATGGAACGTTACGTAAATAATTGCTGTTACCTATAGCCGAACATAGAACTGTTACATAGAACCTAAGCCATGGTGAACTACCCTGTGAAATCATTTCCAATGGAGGAAGTGGCCATATGGGGTCTCCGCTAGTCGGACACGATTGAAACGGATAGCCGACTTTAAAAATTAGTCTTTACCAAGAAATTTGTATTTTGGCACATTAATGGAGATTTCCGATCACGAGTCGAATCCTTTTTAAAAAATTGTCAATATTTGTCAAAAAATGGCAATATCAGATGTCATGATCTTGCAATTGCTTTAACTGTTGAAAATTCAGGAAAATACAGCCTGATCTTTTTTAAATATACTGTAATTCTAATAGACATGAAAAAATATCAGATTTCATGTAATGCAAACCAAAGAATGCAAGTAATGCTGCTTGCTTACATAAATTAAAACTTTGCTGTTGTTTTGATCTTTGATTTTTTTTGATCTTTGATCTTTGATTTTTTTCTGAGTTGCATACATGTATGTCCATTAATATTTTAATCGAGTTAAGTTAAGATCGCTCAGCATTAATAGGCGATTAATTTGAACCTAAAAGTAATATAACAATCGTGGTAGTTAAGCCCAAAGAAATTCATTGTTTTTAATAGCGTATTGAATCATGAGTGTTTCTAGGCCAACAATGATGGCTAGTTAGGGTTTAGGCACCTACATGACCCACGTGGCCTACTTTTCATCTGGTGCATGGCCCAGACCGCATCCTTTGTTAGACCAAACTTATGGACTCAAACTCGACCGTCATAAATTACCTTTTTTTCTGTTAAGAAATAAAAAAAGAACTTTTTTTTTGCGAAACTTGCAATTTTGAAACCTGTCTGGAGCCTGCCAAAATGTTGATGAATATTCTTCATTTTCAACAAACTCTGACCCGAAACTGGTGCATAACTCCTCAGATTTCATCTTTTGTGATCTGCGAGTGGGAGGATTTGTCCATCGATGTTTCCAGCCCCCATTTCACCACCAACTTGTGTTGACCAGTCAGTTAACGCTGCAATAGGCCTACATGTATATATCACCTTGTGATTTTTTTTTGTTCAGGTGTCCCCCCTGGTTTGTTACCCTTATAGTGTCACAACAAAGCCTGCAAGGTAGACCAAGGACATACAGGTTGAATTTTGGTCGTGTGAACGACAAGACCTCCTTTTAGCAGGAAAATCCTTGCGAGGGACCCTCTTTTTTTCTCTCCCCTTGCCTGTATTTTGGCCCCTGTTTTAGCCTCCATCTCAGTCTCGCCAGGGGGCAGCAGCGCTTTGATACTACATGTACCACGTTTTGAAAATTTCAATGAATATTGCATGAAATGGTACGTCAAAGGATGTGTGCTATTTTCACGAGATCTAGCAATGAGACATTTTCTGCTTAGTTTTCGAAAAAACTATGGCAATAATTATAGGGATAATTCATAACGACATTCCATAGCTTTAATAAAATAATACAGTGCTTGATATATAAGTGGATTTTATTTGGTCTATTTCTTGGATAAATGGCCAAACCGCATCCTTTGTTTGATCAAACTTATGGACACAATGGACCAGACTTTTATTCAGTCAAAAAAAGAAATATGGTGAAAGCTAAAGGACATACTGTAAAGTATATGCGATATTTCTTATTCGACAATAGTTCGCGTTTCATTTTCAATTATTTCTTGAAAAATGTGACCCTCTATCAAAGCAGCTATAATTTCATAATGGTTGCAAATTTATGTACATTATATTCTTATAAAAATCTGTATCCTTTTCGTTTGCATAAATAAAAAATTATAGAGCATTAAATACATGTGAATTTTTTCAAAAATGCTCCTTTTTGGAAAAAAAAAAAAACACGTTTAAAAGTTAATACTGAGCATGTCATTCATCTTAGTCCTAGAAATAAAAATTATGAATAGACATGGATCTTAATGCGTAGTTGCTGAAATATGTTTCTGCCCCATCTGCTGCTAAAACAGGTTTCGGAAAAATTGTATCCACACCGTTGGAAACAGTGTTTTGCAACAAAAATGTTTCGCCAGATCTGATTCCTAAAATCTTTTTGTGAAACATAAACACTGTTTCGTTGGTCTGTAGTACTAGGCATTATGAAATGGACTGCTTTGTTGAACTTGAGAAAAAAAAATTGCGATTAAATAATTGGTGAAAACTTGACACAGCATGTGCAATATTTTACATGTACATGTATATAGTTATGCTTTCTATAGGCACACACGTCTCGCGTTATTTAAGTCATAAATTTGAAACAAATTTTGTCTTATTTGCTCATTGACGACTACTTTGTTTACCCGGTGACAGACTTAACAGCGCGACTCAATGTGGATTTTGCCACCTACTTAATTATGAGCATCCCTGTTACGTGGGCATATAAAAAAACTACTTTCTGTGCGTGGGTACACCGTGTGATCGTTCACCCGTACCCTGAAGGCGACAAGTGTCATTTTATTATGCAGATGAAAGACAACAATACGATTTATTATAATGCGTGTTAAGAACCTGTTGCCTTCACTTAAAATTAGTCTATATGAGCTGCAAACAAACGTGTCTTTGAGTTGTTTACTGAATACTGTCGAGTACGAAGTAAACAATGCCACGAATTAATACTCGTTAAATAAGCGTGTCCTCTATTAACTTTCACGAAATAATACAGGGGTTGCTTAGAAATAGAAAACAAAAAACAGACAACGTTTTCATCATTTGCAATGCAATTCGGTCATTCGCCATCAGGCAACCATTGCGAGGCAACAAACTTGTTAATTGCATAAAATATTAACACGCTTTCCCGTGCATTAAAACTAGTTTATTTTAATGATTTTTCAGAAAAATTTCTTCCTAATGTTTTTGCTCCGATTTTTTTTTCATCCTTTCCTAAAACTCTCTAATGTCTTTTATGGCTTATTAGATTTATAATAAATACTCAAACGAATAAAAAAAAAAACTGAGGAAATTGTTTTAAACTTTTGAAGCATTTTTGGGTTTAATATTCCAACGAAGTTATCATGATTGAAATATAAAAACGTTGCTTGATAAGATAAGTATTACTGGTTTGTTGTTCAATTCATAGCAAATGCATTTCGTGCAAATTTTATCTATGGCTAGGCGAACCTCCAGCGCCATCTATAGTGCATTTTTTGCAGCATATTAAGAAGCCAGCGTGCGTCTATAGATTTGTGCTTACTGTGCATTTACATTGTTATCTCTTTAAAATTACCAATTTGCAAAGTTGAGAGATTGCAAAGGATTTTTTAATAATAATAAATAAAGGCACAGTCTATAATTTGAATTTAAAGAAAAATGACACTATGAAATATAAATTCAATTAATTGGAACAGAATGCGCAGGATGGGTCACCCATCCTGTGTACCTGTATCTCAAATACATGTATGCGTGTAGAAATTGCACATTACAAGATTTGAAAATGTTAAACCGAAACCTACATTTTATTCAATGTAAATTAGTAACATACATGTATGCTTCCTGAAACCCTTCTCCGCGTTTTAACTTTTAAAAAAGGTTTACTTTTTCTATGGCATTTGTCATATTTAGACTCAAAGATCATTTATGTGACATTTATATTTTATGCAGTGAGTGACATAGAAAAAATTCAGGAAGTGAAAGTGAACCGTGACGTTTTTTTGTTTTAAAAAAATACACGCTTTCCGTACTATAGATTTACAGCTGATAGGTCAACGTTGTTGTGACCTATGCAGTAAAACGCATCCAGCGTATCACGATGGCGGACAAGTGCTGAGGTCATAGGTCGCTGCTTCTATAAACATAGTCACTCTGTGTCTACGTGCAATTTCACTCCTAAAATTCATCAAGCTGATTTATTTTCTGAATTGTCGTAAACATACAGTTTTTAAAGTAAAGTCAGCCAAATTTCCTGGTTTGACAATTTTTTGTAATGATCTTAGTGAACTATAATTCGTATTATCTAAATTGCAGGATATGCAAAACGGGCACAATAGTTTTGGGTGTCAAAATGGGCAGTGAAGACAACATTAATGGTCGACCCTAAAATCCAACTATCAATAGTCTTTAGGGATGTTTGAAATTGAAAATAATATTAGAAAAACTGCAATAATTGAAATTTCCGTATCCAAAAATTATTTCACTGCAATTAAGTTTTTTCTGGAATCTCTTTGGCGTATGTATTCTTGATAAAACAATTTTTCACAGGGTATTATATAACTGTAAATACTGTAAGTCATTAAGTTCGTCATATTCTCAATACTTAACTGCTATACATGCATGTATATCATTATCATTCATTCTTACAAATAAATTCAAATCATGCACATTCGAATTCCACTTGTTTGTGTGGCATTTTTGGTGCTTACTACAATAAAATAGAAAAACACAAATATAGTCATAAAAATGAGATAAAGCGAAAATCCATAAAATTACGTTTTGATTTCAGAAAATTTGCGAGAAGGTTTACAAACAGGAAATCCAAAAATGTAGTTTTTATTAATCTTTTTTGTTTCGAAAAAAAAATGGAGTTTAAACATTTGAAACGGATAGAATACAAATATTTCTCACTATATTTACCCTCATAAAATATGAACCCGTTAGCATCGTGAATACAGTAAATTTTTAGTGCTAAACCATTCGTCCTAAATATTAAATCCCATGCAAACAAAACTATTGCTTCGCACTGTAAATCAAAAAGTCACCTACAGAACACAAAAATCACGCCTTTTTGGATCACATTTTGCCACAAATATGGAT
>JAQGAO010007759.1:0-10995 GCA_034697705.1 Ommatoiulus sabulosus
TGTGTGGCCGTCCCTGCGCAAGGATTGCGCCGCCTGGGCCCGGTCGTGTTTACCCTGCCAGCGTTCCAAAGTTGGCCACCACACGCACAGCCCAGTCAACCCTATCCTCCAGCCCAATGCACGATTCGTGCATGTGCACATCGACCTGGTAGGGGCTGCTCCCACCCAGCAACAGGTTCACGTACTTACTCACGTGCATCGATCGCTTTACGCGTTGGCCGGAAGCCTTTAGACTTGCAGACATCCTGGCTTCAACCGTAGCGGCCGCGTTCCTAGGCGGCTGGATTTTCCGGTTCGGAGTTCCTGCCTGCATATCTACGGACTAAGGCAGACAGTTTGAGTCTAGTTTATTCGCCAGCCTCAACTTAACTTTAGGATGCCAGCGGATACGTACAACTCCGTACCACCCAGCTGCCAACGGCATGGTCGAGCAATTTCACCGACAACTCACAGCTGCGGTTATGTGCAACGAGGGCACCTTTTGTTTAGCGGCTGTCCCTACGGTTATGCTCGATATACGAGCGGCCGTCCGCGAGGATACCGGCACGTCGCCTGCCGACCTCGTCTACGGAAGTCCGTTACTACTCCCTGGCCATTTTTTCGTGCCGTCTACACTCCCGACTTCGCTCTACGCTCTGGTGCTCGACCTCCAGCAAGTCATGTAGGCGATTCGCCCACCTCCAGCCAACCACCACAGCCATCATCCGGTTTTCGTCGCGCGTGAACTCTCTGTTATCCTCGTCGGAGGGTAGCATGGCTCGTGCCCAAAACAAAGATCACAGGTAGGACAACGACTGGGAGCAGAAAGTGTCTATGTGCTCCCCTTTGTATAGAAGTCCTATTTTTGTGTGGGCACCTTTCATGTTGTTCGTGTTTTTTGTGCTGAGATCCTTCCTATTGACCCTTTTGATGCCTTAACGAAATTTTCGTAGTGCTTTTTGGTCTTTATGTTATATACCGCCTTTTGTTTGTAGGATCTCAAGCCACCCTAGTTAGGGTTTTTGCTTTTCCCTTTTTTTGCACCTGACCCTAGTTAGTGTTAGGATTGGTGGCACTGTAGTCAACCTTTTTGCTTTGCACCTGAGTATAGTTGCCCCTCCCCTTTTTCTCAGGTGCCATCTTGCCTTTGTTAGCTCACTCATGTTCAGCTGATGTTGCCAGGTAGGCAACTTGACCCAAGGGTCCTGCCTTGGTGTTTTTGTTTTTCTGATCAGCCATGTTTGTACAGCCACCATTGATGGTGAACAATGTTATTGCTGACATCCTACTACAGTGAGTACTTTTCATGAATAAAGGATTTGTTCATTTCCTGGAATTTTGGAGAGCCTGAAGTTTTTGGAGCCTTTGAGAACCTCCATTTTGGACAGCACCCCTCTGCTACCAACACGCTGCACCGCAAGGCTCCGCCGCATTGCACGCGGCCTACGCATCACCGGCAAAACGTTGCCCGTGCGTTCGTGCGATCCCCTCTGCGTCACCGCATTGGGGATCGTGCCTTCGTGTGATCCCCTAAATTCAATCCCCTAAATTCGGGTATATAAAAAACGCTGCCTGTGCATTCATTCTCCTTCTTACCAGAGACTTCCCCACGTCTGGACGTGTCCTGCTTCACGCGTTTTTATCGTTTGTTTAACCATGCCACGTGGTAGTTTTGTAAATTAACTTCAGTATAACTTTTGTATTGTAAATCTTTTCTGTGTATCTACATATTCTTGCCGGCGTAAATTAAATATTAGTTTTAACCTACATTCGATTGGACTGCAATACCTAAAGGCTTATGGGCGAGTGACGTGATGCGAGAATAGGGAAGATCTTGCTTCCCAAAAGCGTGATTTGTTGACCGTAAAAAGTCACGGTCAAGGCCGCGGCCGACTGCCTAGAAGCATGTACCCGTGGGAGCAGGGAAACCCCTTTCCCACATACTTGCAGGACCAAATTAAAAGGGAAAGTTACGTAAGAGAAGGTCAACAAACTTTCTGCTACAAACTTGGAAAATTCATATCTTCTGTTCCACTTAGGCGATTTAAAAAATTAAAAAGCGAGGATGATCGGAGCGATGGCATGCAGTGAAATAAAAATACAAGGAAAGTTTAGGTAAAGTGCGTTAACTGTTTATTAAGAATAACTAACTAAAAACGCTACAATGCGCAGTAAAATGAGAGAATACACTATCGAAAGATATTACATAACGCATTTGATTCGTCAAAAGAGTGTACACTGAGTGTACATTTTACACTCGTTCCGTTTGATTCGTCAATGGTGCATACTTCATCGAAGCCAGTGCACTCTACTTGCTTGTTCGATTTGTCCAAAAATGTGCACTGAGAGTACTCCTGACTACACTGTTAAAAGAATTCCAGCAATTCGTGCACCCAACATTGCATATATATTTTTGTCCGCTTCTCTTCAAAATCGTCTGCAGTTTTTCAAGATAAATTTTTGAATTACGAATGGGAATTGAAGTGGTTAGGCCTAATAGGTTCCGCAACAGAAAAAGACAATCATTACAAGTTTACCCTTATCTCTAAATTTATTAATTTCACTCAGGATTGTCTTATTAAACACAAATATTGCAAACTTACCACTTTGAGCTGCATAATGAGTTCGAAATTAGCACTTTTTGTCAAGACAATTTGCACTCGTCTGTTTAATCGTAAGCAATACTCTGATGACGTCATGAGGATGCACTGACAAAAAAACGACAAGTAATCTGGTTAAACTGACTTGATGCTACACCACTCTAAAGTGGACAAATCGAATGCGCCATAAGTTAAAATCAATAAAATCAACACTAGAGCAAGGGTACCGTCTTGCATCCAGAAGAATTTAAAAGGGTCTGACACCGAATCTTATTTTTTCTTGCCTTTTATGCAAGTTTCAAGGACCAGGCTGGATATTCCAGTCACAGTATTAGGGAATATCCCTTACTGGGGTGAGAATAAATCGTGCACATTCAAAATACTTTACATAAGCAGAAATGGATACGGCATAAATCTGAAGATGTGTTTAATTGCTTTATGGTTGCTTTAGGGGCCACTTGTTCAGTGACTTCACGCAAGGGACTTGCGCGTGCGGATCGCTTGACATAAGGAGAGGACCAGACGGATGCCCTAAAGAAAATAGCGGTGAAACTATAGTCCTTTCTTTATATCATAAAAAACTTAGGGCCAGGATTGCCCTGCATGCTGCTTGCGCATAAGGCTCCAAAAATAACCATAAAAATATGAGATCCACAGGAAGATGCTCATTCAGTAAGGGGAGCATCTTCTCTCATTTGTGTAATTAGAGTTAGTAAATAGTTTTAACCTACCTAAACTGTAGTGGTAAAGTTCCTCCGTAAGTGACGACTAAATTAGTGACCTAAACGTGATCGTCCCAACAAGCAACAAAGTTAAAACATTTTTGCCAACCATAGTTTTTTTATCGCCTTTTTCGCTTGCGTGCGCACTTTTCCACTCACTCAGAACCCTTTTTTGTGCGGCACACTTTTTGACCCACCCTTGACCACACTTTTCGACGCACTTGGAACTTTTTTATGCGAAGCACTTTTTGACGTGCCCGGAACGTTTTTGCTTGGCACGTTTTTCAACTCGCTCACTGCCCTTCTTTTACTAAGCGCCTTTTTCGCTCTGGGAACATTTTTGTCCTCAACTCAACGACATTTTTGTGTACCCTTTTTCACCAGTTTTGCGTCCGTTTTCTGCGCATTTCCCGTTTGTTTTCCATCTGTTTTTAACGTTTTTTGCATTGGTGACGGGTTTTGTGCCTTTTTGAAGCAGCTTTACAGTGCTTTGCAACTTTTTTGTGTGTCTTACGGCCATTTAACTTAGTGGACGTTTTTCTTTATCATGAACTTTATTGATAACTTTATTATTCGACATGGCAACTCACCACTCCGATCTTTTGGGGTTTAACCTCCACCGCCTCGAAACCACCGACAACCTCAGCATGGAAGTTAAGGGAGGCACGCCATCAACCAGCACCGCTGCACTAGGTGCGGAATGTGAGATCCATCGCATCGCCTTCCGCCTGCCTCCATTTTGGCCGAACGATGTTGAAGGAAGGCTCCTCAAATTGGAATCCTGCCTACACGCGGCTGGTATCTTAAATGATGCTACTAAGTTTGACCACACGATATCTACCCTAAAACACGAAATCTTCAAGGAGGTGGTGGATATCGTGCAAGATCCGCCCACGACGGACAAGTACGCCCCACTGAAGAGCCACCTGCTTAGTCGATTCCAGGAGTCAGACTTCAGCCGATTCAACTCAGTCATTGCCGGTCTGGTCACAGGTGACCGCAAACCGCCTATGTTCCTGACAGCCAAGCGAGCCAGGGCCCAACCACTCAATTTCCCAGAATCTGTCCTCAAGAAAATGTGGCTGCAGCGCCTTATAAAAGCCATCAGGATAAGTCTTGCGCCTTTCGCCACGATGAAGCTAGATGCCTTTTCTCCTTTAGCGGATCAACTCTGACTCGGCTGCCCTGTCACTGAACGCTATCTACCCTTTACCTATGGTGTCTTTCACACCTGCCGTTGTCGCATTGTCCAACACAGAACCCAATATCGAAGACCTGATAAGGGCGATTTACTCACTCTCCACCCAGGATGACTGCTACAACCAACCACTGCACACATGCCTTTCTCCGACCCTTAAGTTCGCGTGGACCGCATCGCGGTAGGAATGGATTACCTAGAGCACCAAGGGATATTTGTTTTTACCACACTACATTTAGCGACCAGGTTCAACGCTGCACCACCATTTGCGCCTTTAAAAATTCGGAAAACTAGCACGGCCGCCACAGGAAATTTATGCTTGTGGCAATGGCCTATCTGATAAGGCACAGCAAGCCCCACACCTTGATGCCTGCGAACTCGGTGGGTCCAAGCGCCTCTACCTGTCTGACAAAACTACCGGCCGGTGTAATCTTATCAACACCAGTGCCGGTGTCTTAGTCATACATCCCTCTTAAAATGACCGGCCGTCTCTCAGCAGTCTGACCTTATTTGCAGCTAATGGTTCCTCCGTCGCTACATATGGTGCATGGAAGTGAATTGTTAATCTCGGGCTACGCCGCACGTTAAAGTGGAAATTCCTCATCTCGGATGTTAACAAATCCATCCTGGTTGCAGATTTTTTTAGGAATTTTAATCTCCTGGTTGACCTGCGTGCTCGGGGACTTGGGGATGGCATCACATCACCTCTCACGCATGGTTCCATTGCAAATGTGGAATTTCTCGGCCTCCACATGATCCAGGACATTCACTGGTCAGCTGCTCTGCTCTGTGAGTTTTCAGAACTCACCTGAGCTCCCGCTTCCAGCAATGTCAAGCACTCATTGGTTTACCACATCAAAACAAAAAGTCCACTTGTGTCTGCTAAACCTCGTCTCCTTTCTCCTGACAAACTCCGCCTTGCAAAAGCAGAATTTGATGAGATGATGAAGCAGGGTATCTGTCGCTCTTCGGAAAGCTCTTGGGCTGGCCCACTTTACACGGTTCCCTAGAAGGATGGTAGTATCTGGTATCCGTGCAGGGACTACCGTCGCTTTAATGCATCTACAGTGCCGGACAGATGCCCTGACCCCACATCCAGGACTGTGCCCAGTGCCTTGCAGGTGTTGGTCAGAGAGGGTTTTTCGGGCACTCTGTAAATTAGTAGCTGGATGACATAGTCTTGAAACCTTCGAATTTGGAAGGTTTTAATACCATGTCAATTAGCCACTAAGTTACAGAGTGCCCCAAAAACCCATTCTGAACAACAAACCCCTATGACACATTTTGCACCATTGCTACAATTTTGAATGTGCCATCAGTATGTTAAAAATGGCATTAAGGACTGTTATTTTAATGTACTCAGGGGCTTGGCATCCGCCAGATTACTTTTCGTAGGGACAAATTGGAGAGCGAAAAATCCTTTATTGTAGTGATCCTATACAATCCGGAGCATGCGGGTGAAGTGTTTTGTAGAGCCGTTCTCAACCGCGTTCTTAATCGCAAACATGGCTGACTCGCTGTTGATCAGGACTTCTATTTTCCCAAACTCCGAGATCATTATCGACTTCATTTCGCGGCGGATCTCTTTAAGCCAAATGAGTTCCTTTACCATCTCCACTAGGGCCATGGTTTCGGCTTCAATTGTGGACTGGGCAATTATAGTCTTCCGAGTAGACCTCTAGATGAGGGGTAAATCGCCGATTAATACTAATAATCCAGAAATCGAGTAAGACGTATCCACGTCTGACCCCCAGAAAGCATCCGAGTAGGCCCTGATCCTGGAGGCTACACCCCTTAAGAGCACCAAGCTCTTTGAACATGTCTGATGTGCGTAGTTCAGAAGGTTTTCAGCATGTGTCCATGTGAGGAGTGCTGGCTTGCTGTTGAACTTTGCCAGGGTATTCACCACAATCAGCTGATCCAGTCTTGGCGTCCTGGCAACGTAAAGCAGTGATCCAATAAGGCTCAGGTACGGGAACGGGAGTTCCTCTGTGGCGTTCCCAAGCAGGTCCCGACTGAACACTGCACCCACCTTCATTGGTTTTCGGGCACCGCGAACTGGAATTACATCCATGCGTCGGCATAAGTCTCGGATGTACGGTTCCTGGTCTGGTCGTACAGACCCTTTCTTAGGGTAATGGTGGATTTATATCCTAAAGAAAGTAGTCGTGGGACCCAGGTCCGTCATGTCATAGATACCTGTCAGTCTGCGTATCATGTCGTCTAAAGCACAACTATTCTTTGCAAAAACCAACAAGTCGTCTATGTATACCATCACAAGTGCATAACACTTATAACGATATACGCATTCGCACGTTTGAAATGGTGTAAAGCCATGGAGCTGGAGCTGCTCGTGTAAGGTGCCCCACCAGCATCGACTTACTGGTGTAGTCCGTACAGGGATTTCTTCAGGAGCCATGCTCTCTCTGGCTGCGACTTCACACCCTCGGGTGACTCCATCAGTAATGGCTTGTTAAGGTTGCCATAGAAAAAGGCGCATTTAACATCGAGGTGGTTGTGCAACCAACCTCCCATGACAACCAATACCTTGAACATTATCCAGCAAAGTGTGAAATTGACAACAGGATTATACACGTCCGTGTAATCCCATCCTAAGCATTGCTTGAACTTTTCCGCCACTAGTCGAGCACGGTGCCTTACTACGGACCCTTTTGCATTCTGCTTCCGGGAAAAAACCCACCTGCAACCTATCACGTTCTGATGCGGCTTAGGCGGACAGGCTCGTAAACTTTACGTTCCGCAAGGACTTGCAACTCCTCTCGCATGGCCTTCTTCTATTCCTGTGCTTCGGGTGCCTTCAGGGCCTCATTGTAGGTCCTGGGGTCAAACTCGACCAAGTTGCCCGACGGCACCCTGTCATAATCCGAGTCAGATACTTCTTAGTAAACAGTCTCGCTTGCAGACTCGTAGCGGTCACTCTCCATCTCAAAGGGGTCGAGGGGGTCCGTCTCAGTCTCGGTGTGTCTGGGATCGTCGGTATCGGTTTCTTCGGAAAGGTTAAGGACTAGTTTGACTACCCCTTCTAGTTAATTCTTTATGGAAAAGTCAAAGTCAGTCCGCGAGTAAGGCAACTGAAATTTTTTGCAGGATGCAGCGACATCAACACCGAGGATGAAGCACGATGTGCCGAGCAATATTTACGAGAGCTTCGAGTCAGTGTGGCACTTACCAAATTTACTTTCCACCGAAGTAATTTGCAATTATTCCCACAAGAATTCTGGAAAGCTCATTTCTCCAAAGCTACAGATTCGCCATCAATTAGATAACACTCAATTATGAATCATTTTCTCGATCTATCTTCTATAGACCTTTAAATGCAACACTAAACTCACAGATTCGGCACTATTTTTTCTAATATCCACGAGTAGTTTAATAATCAAAAATAAAACTGGACTTTGGTTGAGCCAACCACCATTCGATTTATTTCACAACCACCGGTTTTTAATTACAAAAAACAGGACGTGACCACCACGTCATTTTAAACCGAAAATTGAACTATCTTAATATCACTCAAAGTTCTTAAAAAACCGCTTCATTTGCAAGAAGGATTCGACGAGCGCATAGACGGTTCCTCTGAGAGACCAATTTCACATCGAGCCCACTACCAGCGACCAGACTTGCTCATCCGGACGACCAAATTCACATTGAGCCCACCACCAACGATTAGAGTTGCTCATCCTGTCGACCAAATTCACATCGAGCCCACTATCAGAGACCAGAGTTGCTCATCCGGACAACCAAATTCACATCGAGACAACTACCAGCGACCAGAGTTGCTCATCCGGACGACCAAATTCACATCGAGCCCACTACCAGCGACCAAAGTTGCTCATCGATCAGGACGACCAACTTCACATCAAGCCAACTACAAGCAACCAGAGTTGCTCATCAGTCGCCAAGTCCGTCTTCTGGAAAGTCGTTTAACTGTTCTTGGGATTTTTTCTAACGGAGTCTATCAACGAGCTTTTCGGACGACATATTACGACGCGAAGCCACTGCAGCATTACCGACAACGTCTGCTCCTGCAACAGCCAGACATGTAACAGCGTACAATGCAGTAACATCGACACAGAAGACGAAGAGGAATGTGCCTGGAACAACCTACGGGAGCTTTCTGGCCAATGTTACATTCACCGATCTGGTTTTCTACGACAGTAAGTTAGAATCTATTCCGGACGAAATCCTGGAATTCCATCCTCTGGGGTTTCTTGCTTTCTTCAACTGCAGCATCCATCAAATTCCCAAACATCTCACCGCCCTCATCTGCGGTACCATCGAATGGCTGGTTATCAATAAATATATTTCTAAAGTATTTTTTTCGATGTGGGATATTACAAGATTTTTTTCGTAGAAGATGCTCGATGAGCTTAATTTCGTACAATTTTTTCCGTAAACCTTTTTACCATTGTGGAAGATGAAAACATAGCTGCCTCAGAAATTTTATTTTTAACCTACCTGACTTTTCCAAGTTTTTTTTTAAGTTGAATTTCTATTATTTTTCTGAAATCAAGGTTGTTCCAATTTTGAAAATCAGCATGAAAAAATGTTGAAAATTTCACCAAATTGGCATGAAAAAACGTTACTTTTTTGACAATATTAGCATTATAAAAAATGTTACAAAATTGTATTCGGGAAAGGTTAATATTAAATTCTGAATAATTGTAGGTAGAATTTCCCTGATTTTCTCGAAACAAGTCATTCTTTTCTAAATTTTCCAGACCTTTTAACCTTTCCTGACTTCCGGGGAGGAAGTCCCCGGAATCTGACCCCAAGAATCCAGCCAGCAGAAATTCAATCGAAAACAACGTCTTAGTTCTCACGCATGCGCTAAGTTACTTCATAAAGTTATTCGATTAGTAGTAATTAAATAAATCCTCATAATTTCGTCTCATTTTGTTTTATCGAAACAATGTTCGAAAACTTTTAACAAAGTCTTTCCAGGGGAATTTCATTGACTTTTCTAGGTTTTGCAACAGGCTTTTCCCAGAAATTTCCTTTTCAACTTACCTGACTTTTCCAGGTTTAAAAAAAATTCCCCTGACCAATGACAACGTGAAAAATTTACACTGGAAAATATTTTTTTTAATTAAGTAACGAAAATTTTAAAAATCAACATAGACATATTTTAAAAAATTGCATAAAATTGACACTGGAAAATATTTTTTTAAAATTAACGGAGAATTTTTTTTAAATTTAAAAAAATTACATGAAAATTTGTATTCGGAAAATGTTAAAAGTTTGTGCTCGGAAAAAGTGGGAAATTTTGCAATTTTGTCCTCGGAAGAAGTGAAACATTTTGCAAATTTTTACTCCGAAAACTTGGAAAAAATTTCAAATTTTTACTCGGAAAAAGGGGCTCTGAGATAGCCTTGTAGAAGAATCACTATGACTGCGTGGAATTTCCCTGACTTTTTAAAAATAAGACATTTTTCCCTGACTTTTAAAAATAAGACATTCTTCCCTGACTTTAAGAGACATTTTAAACTTCCCTGACTTTTAGAGACATTTTCAACTTCCCTGACTTTTTCAGGTTTTAAAGGTCTGGGGGAACCCTTATTCACAACGTGGACACGAGGGCTACTCTTGTGCCAGAAAATAATTTCCTGAAAAACATGGACATGAACCAATGACAGCGCACCATCGAGTAAGTCCACCAATGATGGCTCAAAGGGTCGAGCTACCGGAAGTTACGCGACAGACATTACCGCCGCCATCTTAGTTCTCAAGCATGCGCTAACTTACTTTATAAAGTTATTCGATTAGTAGTAATTAAATAAATCCTCATAATTTCGTCTCATTTTGTTTTCGAAACAATATTCGAAAACATTTAACAAATACTTTCCGGAGGAACTTCAATGACTTTTTCAGATTTTGGGAACCTTGTCAATGACGGCAGCGTCAATTGTTGCAAATGCTAGATACTTTCAAAAATTTCAGAAAAATAAAATAAATTTAACGAAGTTTCATCGTGCGTCTCAACGGACATTAAAATCTACAAAATCAGAAAACAGTACATAAAGTCAACGGACAATCTTCCAGAAATTCTGCAACTTATAACGGTCTTCATATCAGTTCTACCAGAAGTATTCCGAAGTTATTTACAGAATGAAAATAAAAACTATTGTCACGAACCAAAAATATGCATAACTTTCCAAATCTGAATTCCTCTGATTTGTACATTGCAGTTTCAAAATCAAAAAATTATAAAATTAACATTTCATCGTAATTCAAAATAATCAGAAACTCGAGCCTTTCCGCAGACGGGGGGGTCAGGCAATACGGGCATATAGCACTCTCGGTTTAAGTAACAGCTCCAAAATTTCCTTTCATTTTGAGATTTTTGCAAAATTAACCTAATAAAATTATAATGAAATAAATCGTCTGGAGTGAGAGTTAAACGAACTAAACTTTATTTAATCTACTTTGCACATGGCGACGTGAGCAAGCATGCTGCACGTCCAACACGATCGAGAAC
>JAQGAO010007760.1:0-10994 GCA_034697705.1 Ommatoiulus sabulosus
GATTAGATTTTCCTTAGCTGTCTTGATGTCTTCAATGGTTCTTTCAACAACTGTAAACGACGGGAGTACACCTTGCATCAGACCTGGGCCATGAACTGGTGCGCACCCTGTAGATGCACAACAGTGGCGCCATCTTTGTTCCGCGAAGATCCTGTGTCGGGACACCCTATATGTGGCACGTTCAATGGAAATGATATTCCAGCCAGCATATTTTGTGTTGGTTGGGTTTCAAATTGAAATTGGGGCCTGTAGTTTGCACCAGTAGGCTCGCAATCTGCTCAACTGAGCGTGGGATACATTTTGCATTCTGCAAGCAGTTTAATTCACACTGTAAAGAAATGCATTTTAAAATTCATGCAAATTACGGAATGCAATTTAAAAGTTTGAAATACATCTGGCAATGAAAGATTGTCACACTCTGAATGCATTTATTTGCATATGGGAAAGGATAAGCGCCATTTGTGAGGTATTCTGTGACTTTGTTTCCAATTATTAAGCACTACAAAAACTAGGAACGTCTTGGATATTGTGTTAATATGAGATTTATGACTAGCATTACCTAGAATCTATAGATTCCATCGTATATAATTGCAGTGCATACCAAAGTGAACTAGTGCAGTTCTGCAATATACGGTATAATCATGTGTGCCGCTTCTTCTAATTAACTTAGTTTTTGAATTAAGTTAATCCATGCAAGATAAGAATTCATGAATGAGACAAGGATAACCATACGGCCTTTGAAAAATCTAGATCTTAATAATTTATGTGCTCAACGGATTCGTGACAGGAAATTTGCATGTCTTTTATTGCCTTAGGACTTTGCAATTTTCAAGCGAAGTGGTTTCAAACTGGTTAAGAGTAAGATAATTTGGCTACAAGTGGCCTTATTGCTCCACCATACCTATGGTCAGCGTGCATTATTACTCCCATCATTTACGTTGATCCTATTATACTCGCATCTGGACATTTGATCAGTAACCTCAACTCTGACCATAAACCGAATTTATTGCTACATTTGATGCTAATGTATGTGTGTAGCCGACTCATTTCACTAGCTCAAGATACCAAAACTTGATATAGCTAGATGCAAGATGGCAATCGAGTTGGGTAGTTTGAGCGGCAACACTTCATGTCTGTCGTTTGGGAGATGAATGTTTTCCATGGTTTTTCGAGCTAAGTGCTGATGTAGTTCCTCTAAAATTCAGACTCATCGAATATGGTCCTCTTGCCCGGATGTTCTAATAACAACAACTGACCTTGGGGAGCGCTAAATAATTAACTAAGCAAACAAACAAAATGGCAGGTGGCCATTTAATTATGAAATGCTTACACTGGAGGAAATATTCAAGCATACGTGATGCAAATTTGGGGGAAAATTCATTTGGTGTTGACTGTTTTCATTAATAATTCATGAAATAATGCAAAACTTTCATTGACAAGAAACATAATTCTTGGTTGATTTGGTCATTCCAAACGTTCTTATGGCCATAATTTGCATCTGCATCTTTATGCTTTTATACTGTGGACTCGTTATTCGGAAGTATTTTGGCTTGATCATCTTTTGGTTTTACATGCATATGTAGCCTACTGATGTTTTTGAACGTTATCTTGTTATATAACCTGTTATTGCAATTGTTATGTATTAATGCATTAATGTATTTATAGACATTAATATAATTATCATTGTGTTAAATTTTATCATTATGTATTTACATGTACATGTATTGTCAACCTATTAACCATTGTTATTTTTACCGAAATATTTGCTAAGTTCAGGTTTTAATTTTTGCTATATGCTTATCATGCGGAGTGTTCTTAAACATAAAACATGTGGTTACAATTTTTTAAATATCCGCCGCAATATTTAAACTCGAACTTTAAGTAAAAGTTCATCCAGATTGAAGCATTGATAATTCAAGTATCAGCTATTAAGGTGCAGTGCTATCGACTCTACAAAATGCAAATATTTCAGCTTATATACTGTATATATGTTGGCCTCGAAAGGCTTGTAAGCTCGAGGTATTGCAAACATGTTTTCTTTTATTAAATTATAATCCGAATACATGTTAATCCTGTTTTTGACATGCGAATGTGACACAGGCATCCATAGCTAACTAGACTAATAAAATATACTTACTTCGTGCACTTTGGACATCGATTGCACTACAGTAATTTTTCCATGGCGCAGCAAAGAATTATTGGTCATGGCACTTTCGGTACATGTACGGTATGCACACTTCCATCTCTTATCACCTGAGTAGGAGATTACACAATCCTTCTTTTCCCCCTCGAATTACCATATGACGCAAGTCATTTAGCAATACAAAAGAATGGGAGTGATATGGATTGGAGATACACTGTGATAAAACATTTACATTAAGATTGCGTGTTCTTGCGTTAGTGATAATGTGCATGTAATACAGCCTTCACGTCAAAAATGTAAGTTATCTAGAACATATTCTTCACTGTAGACTCAGTGCCCTCACAAAAGCGTTTGGCTTGACCATCTTTTGGATTTACTGAAGTTTCTGTACCATTCCGGCCTCTTCACCATTGCTTTTAGAACTTGGACCACGGGATTGTATTTGTTTCGATTTTTTTGGATCCTCTGCTAATTTTCCCGAAAACGTTAGCGTGCGAAAATTCCAAGAACTTTTTGAATTAGTTCAGCAGTAATTAATACGGAGCATCATTCATGGCCACAGATTTTAGGTAACCTCGTTCATGATTTCAGATGCCATCACCTTTGACATTGCACCATGCACATTAATTTTTGTGCTTAATTGTGACAATTTTTATGTGCTCTTTGGCCTGGAAACTGCGAGAATAGCACTAAAGATTAAAACATTGTGTCTAATGATGTGACCCTGACACGGAATACGCGAGCCATGATGAGCGTATTGCTCGCAGCTTCAGCAACAAAGTTACGATTTCTGGTATCTCTTGAGTATTCTGGAGGATCGAGTTTTGGCGCGAAATCTCAAAGCTCGGAGTAATAAACTTGTTTATTATTTGCTCATGGAAAATTACTTTGGCCATTACTCTTTATCATTTTGTGATTTAAAAGAACCAAATAAGGCAGAGGTATTGCAGATGATGTGATGCTACAAGAATCTTCAAGTGTTCATTGACATAACTTATCGAGTTATCATGTTATGCTATAATCATATCTGTATACGAATTTTTCCAGAACGTTTTCTTTATAATAACTGCCAAATATTCGTTCTGTTTTGAAATGATTGTTAGCGATTATCTTAACATCTTTCAAAACTTCTTTGAGAATGTTACGCGGTGTTCTGTTATGGCATTTCATTTTTGGTTCTCCGCCATTTTGGAGGATTCAACGAGAGAGAAAGAGCACTGAGGGGAAATCCATGGTATAATTTGTTTTACTTACCATGATATTAAGTAAAGGAAAAGTAAACAAGAGCAACACGTTCGTACATCGAAAAGCAGTGTTAACTATGAAGTTGGAGCTTTGTTTTAATCGCCATTGCAACCGTATGAAAATGCGTTATCAAACCGTGGAAAAGCTATAAAAAAAAGCTGTAAACGGGGGATTATTTATTCCGGTCTCTGATTTACTCTTATTTTATATATTTAGTTCTTTCACTCGCGTGTTGGCTAATGCAGTTTGAATATCCAACTGAGATGTCAAGAAATTGGGGTTAGGTTTTTTTTTACTCGGTCTTTTTAATGTCCAATTACATCTGCTGGGAGCCAAGCACTAACTTGACGTTGTTGCGTTATTTGGAAATAACACAAAGTTTTAATATTCGTTCGCTCGCACATTAAAATGTTGCTCAGATGCGTTGATCCATCGCATTAAGAAGCTGGCATTATCATCGAA
The DNA here is from genome assembly GCA_034697705.1 of Ommatoiulus sabulosus. NCBI lineage: Eukaryota > Metazoa > Arthropoda > Diplopoda > Julida > Julidae > Ommatoiulus > Ommatoiulus sabulosus. The sequence continues at coordinate 3,851 of JAQGAO010007760.1, forward strand.
ATAAGGTATTCGCGATTTTTTGTCCGCACCATTAGTTGTTATGGAAATGAATCTCTGGGTCGCCTCTTCCTTCGGCAGGTCAACTCGGACCATTTAGCTTTTTTTTGGAAAGTTTTTTATGTAATTTTTTTTTCCAAACTCGCTTATAGTTTTTTTCAGGTTGTTTAGATTGGCTCCCGAGGTGGAAGTTGAGGGGTGAGATTTTTTTAGACTCAACAACTTCTCCCTTGGGTTGTTCATTTCCATTTTCTTAATGACACTGACCCACGTTTTTTATCCCTTAAGTATTTCTTGACGTTTGCGGATAATTTAAGGCTAGCTGGGCAAATCCATGCTCTGACTTTTAAATGTGCGCATTCCTGCAAAGCCACCCCTCTCACGATCGAAAATCGCGGACCTTCGGACTCCCAATTAAGTCCGGCCGAGCCCCTCCTAATTAATGAACTTTCTTATGCATGTACACTCCGCATATAGACAAATTTGGTTTGCCAATGTTGGGTTTTTTTATATTCGGTCTCGGACTTTGGTGCTGCGGAGTGGTTTCGCCCCATTTTGGAAAATGAAAACTGCTGGTGTCAGTTACCTCGGTTCAAAAAAAGGGAAAAAAAAAGAAATCTGCTTATCATAGCGTGTAATTATTGTTATTATTTCTTGCATACGAAAGCGTATAATATTAAATTAGACTCTGGGTAGCGTCGAGGGTTGTATTGAAACTATGGACTGTAATGATGCCTCTTTCCTTGGAAACGTCACTATAAAAAACGCCAGAAAGTTGACAGTTCAAACTTTTTTTGCTCGAAATTTTTTAAGTTTGACTTAGTCCAAGTGAACCTAGGGATAAATGCCATTGACTTAAAGATATGCATTGCGTTAATAATTAAAGGAGCAAAATTAAATTTGAAAACAGTAAGTTTGCTTTTGACGTCTGACTATAGCATTTATACGTATATTGTAGTTGAGTTTTCAGAGGTGCCAGTAGCTGTATAACACTACAATTGGATTTGATATTCCCGTTTATGGACATGGGAAATACCAATTTAGTTTTTGAGTTTTTCCCAAATTAAATCGCTTTTAAAATTACATGAAACCTGTTCTGCGTTGTTAAAATGCCAAAATTTGTCGTCAGCTGCCATAAAATAAACGTATCGCTTGTCAAAATTTTTTATTAATAATTTAAAAGTTTGTTTTTTATGAAAACAAATTCAATTTGCATTTTCTAGAATCCCTTTGCATCTGGTTTAATCCACATGCTTTCACGTTTCTGTACTTTCTGAAATTGTATAATTACTATAGGTTTTTTTTGTTTGTTATTATACACTGTGGACACGCCGATATTTTAAGCCTAGACGCTGTGTGTACCGGTTAAATTTATTGTTAAAGAGTAGGCTATGTTTAGCTGTATAAAAACTTCATAATCCACTATACGTCTTTATAATTCCTTTATTCTCTATCTCAGTTAACAGGTTAACACTAATTTGATATCATCTGTTCGTAAAGCGAGCTAAATTGTGGCGCTGAAATTTATTCCCCAAGCTTTACACTAGATCAAACAACTGTATGAGTTATCTTTTTGTGAAACTAGAGTATTACTGGTATATCATGAAGTAATGAGCTCATTGACAGAGTGTACTTCCTGTAAAAATTCGACCATGACCGTGCGTCTTCCATCATCATGCACTTGTACAATACATGTACTTCTTTATTTTTTTTTATCTTAGCTTCCAAGTCACGATGCCCTTATGTCCATAATTGGCCTTGGGCGTCGTTATAAATAATCTCACTAAACAATAGTATAAAGCTACAAAAATACCGGCAATCTATGCAATCTCATATGTACATGTATCTTAATCTCAATCTTATCATTTTATGAAAAGCATTTCAGAACTGCTGTCGCATCATCATCTCTTGCCTTTCAGGGTTTCTAGTTATCATTTTATCAGTAAAAGTTTATCGATTTAAAAAAATCATGAACTGAATTGAATATTCCAAAAGTAAACCAGGAACTGTGGATTTGTAATTTCTCAAATTTTCCACGCGTTATTAATTTCACTGATCCATTTGAATATTTAATTTTATACCCAAATGTTAGCTTTGAAACCTCCATAGAGAATGGACCATCCTCGTAAACCTGGATTTGACAAATGTAGATACTTTGGTCGCATTTGGATGTTGACGACCACAAGAAAATGTGTACCATCGAGCTGGTGAAAAAAAATCCTATGCCCAGCCTACGTAAAAGAACTCACCTTCGGTGTCAAAGGGCAACTAACTTATTTCCTTGGCATAATTCTTATTTGGACGCAGGGACTGCAGCAAATTCTCAGAAAGCATTTTATTGTTGATTGGGAATGATGTCATTGAGCTCAAAACCTTCATTTCTGCCTTAAAATCATTCCGTAAAGTAATAACCCCACCTAGCGCCAGCTTAATCATCACCTCATCATCATTGTCCTAATTCGCCATCGTTCCACAATGCTTCCTTTGACCAAGCCCGTCGTACTCGCTGCCGAGTTGACATTACCTCGTGCTCTACAGTGCATTCAACACCTAGAATTTATTAGTAAAAGAAAGGGGTGTGCAAACCACGTGGAGCAGGTTGTCTCTGACTGACTTATTTAAATTTGGCGCGGGACGCTTCGTGGAACTGCCGTGTCTGTAGCATGCATCAATTTACGAGTTTGTTCACCCACAAAATGTTGTCAAGTTGCGGAGATGCTAAAGTGGCATGTTATATTTTTCGATTGAAGTTTTAGGCGTAAAATAATATAGATAACGACAGCAACGATGGTAAATGAATAGGAAATGCGAATTTCACATTAATAAATTTCCCAAGCATTAATTTAAAAAAAAGCGCCATCTAGGGATAAATATCTGCGCTTTTAAGCCCCCACCACCAACCAACCAACCTAGGGATAAATATGATAAAAATGGAGTATCTTTTAAATTTGGCGCGGGGGAAATTCAACATGCGAAGTTCACAATTCCTATAGTTACAGCATTTACCTTCGTTATCTTGAAACCAAGCTGTTTACATTGTTCTGTAAAATATTTTATGTCTAAAACATATCATCGCTGATAATTTCCTTAGAGAATGTACATGTAGGATAGATCCTTAATCTCGGAGTGTGCGAGAGGCTCCAACGGCGTTGCGAATGTTGTCCCTTGATGACAAAGGTTGTCTGTATGTGGTTGTGGTAAAGTCTTTGTTGACGTCAGTATTTGGGATTTAGATTCCAAGCACGAAGATTATAGCGGTAACAATGACAACACCTGAAGTTCGTCCCCCCAGATAAATATTCAAAAGTTGAAAACCTTCATTATTCATGCCAGGTACATCCAAAATGCTAATGCTGTCTGTAACCAGAATTTGATTTAAATTTAGTCGGAATGTCCGTGCTTTTTGCAAGTTTTACGTGATGTCGGCATACCGGCTAGTGAAGTTCTGCTTGAAGACAGCCAAAGGATGCAGATAGTGCATGCCTTGGACAGAATAAAACATTGATGTATGTCAACCTCGAGATAATAATATTTAAAAATAATTTTTTTGCATCTTATTAGGGGCGTTATAAAACTGTTGCATATGATGGGCTAAATACTTGCTTACACGTATTGAAATTCTAGAGGCAGAATTTCAATGCTTCGGGCATGTTAAACTCTGTAAGCAACTCAATACAGCTCACCAAACTGCGAAAGTTTTAACCTTGTGACATTATGCTTTTTATTTTAGTGCCATTAAATGTGAGGTAAAATGGAAGTTTTTAGAAGGATTAGCATAGTTTGCGTATGGCTAGGGTTGAAATCTGCGAAATTTTCAACGTGGCCATTGAAAATTTAAGTTTTAAAAACATTAAAATGCATTTTTGTTTGTTTTTGAATATCATCAACTGTTTTGTATCCAATTGTGTAAAACTGAGCAAATTTTAGTGCGTGTAGATGGCAGTTTCACTGCATGGGATGTGCATCAGATACTTTTAGCTGGTTTCAGTTTTCGAACCATGGTGTCGTTTTACATTATAAACGCAGATTGTAAACCCATCATTATTTTGTAAAAAAGCGAACTAAAACCTCACAGGTATACAGTACTTCCTTGACATAATTGTCAATTTACCTATCGTCACAAACTTGGACCGCCTTTCGACCCCTCTTCAGTTACCCTGTTAAAAAAGAGCCCTTCTTTTTTTTTAAAAAAAATACACGCTACTATTTATAATTCAGTTTTTTTTACATTCCTCTCTCCCATGATTTTGAACAGGTATTTTATATGTATCAAACACGACTCTGGTCGGTTTTTCTCCTCTAGCTTTTAAAAAAAAACTTATACGTTTGTCCCCCCTCATTTTTTTTTCGGAGCGTGTCCCCTCCCTTATCCTCGGGTGAAGTTCAGTGAATCTCACGAACGTCGGAGCCGCTCTCGCGTGGATAAAATCGACAAAAAATGTATTTGACGCTAAAATAAATGCAAAATCTATTAAATCATTTTGATGGTGATGGTGCCACGGGGCTGGGCAAAGAAAATTGTAGCTGGGAAACTGCAATTTAATTGGCGCGGTTCGGGTTGGAAGTTGATTGGATGAATCCGGTGGTAGCAGATGGAGAAGACATACGTGACGTCATATCCGCCCCAAAGGCAAAATTTTCGATCATTTTTACGAACCACGATAAGCGGGAGATAAAATTATTTATTATCTCGGAAACTATTTAAGCCAAAGCGACAATATAAGCTAGGCGAATGTACAATTCTTAGCCAACGTTTAGTAAAAGGTATGTTGAATTTTAAGGGTGCTCCGACTGAAACTTTACGAATGGCACTTTCGGCCGATTCAACCGCTAATGGTTTAAAAATGCATTGACGGTTATCGTAAACCTTCTGTCAGAGTATATACCCCTCAAATTGGCACAAAAGTTTTGCGTGCTTGTTTCGACAAAATGGCGGAAACTTTTGCAGTGCGAGTTGTAGAGGATCAATCAAACATCCATTTTAAAGCAAAAATCACTTCAATAGAAATCACAAACTGCTGGCAAAAGCATTTTGTAATCACGCAACTCGTTTCGACACCTTTTGTAAGCGTGATTTTGCAACAAACCGTTTTTAATTACTGTACGCAAACTCGAGTTATCTGAATATGACATCTCAATATGGTCACCTTCACGAGGAGAGCAAGTTTTGAATAACTACTTAGTACTCTATGTACATCTATAAACAGTTAATCCGTAAGTAGTTGTCTTGAGTTCGTCCAATTTTAAGTAGCTACGCTCGTAAGGGGCCATTCAAAAAGGACGTCCTCATGTAGGGGGTAGGGAAGGGGGTGGATAGGTTGAGACACGGACACAATGTGGACAGGAGTAGGGAGGGGGGTATGACCAACTCGGACGTGCACTTGATAAAAAGAATGCCAAATAAAATCATTTCCCAAAGTATAAGAGAAATTGAGCACATCACTATAGGCCTACTGTAGGTGATGTGTTATAAATGGCAATTTTAAGTTAGTAAACAGGGTACACTGTATCTCCAGTCCTGGAAAAGTCAGAGAACTTAAAAGCTCAGGGTCCATTTGCAAACTTTCACATTTTACACAGTACAAATTTTCAAAATTGTCAACCTTTTCCAGGTCATCTTTACAAATTTTACCACGTTTTCCCAAGTACAAATCTTCAACATTTTCAATTGTTTTCGAGTACAGATTTGTAAGATTTTCAACAGTTTCCGAGGAGAAATTTGAAAAATTTCAAACAGATTCTGAGGACAAATTGGCAAAATTATCAACATTTTCAGAGTACAAAATTTACGTTTTCCGAGTACAAATTTGCAAAACTTTAAAAATTTTCCGAATACAATTTTTTTAAGTTTCGGACGTCCGAATGTGAGGTGCCCTGATTGTCCGGACACAATGAGGGTAGGGGAAGTCCAATTTTAGGAAAATTTTGAGGACGTCCTTTTTTAATGGCCCCTTAAGTGATCTTCGGCGGTTATGATTCGGCATGGCCAGACTTTGCTGAATTTTAAGAATTTATGTGAAAGTTTTTTTTTAGAATTTTTGTAGCAGACAAGTAAGCATATGCTTGATTGCTAAGCAAACGCAAGTCTAAGTCGTGCTCCTAAGTTTTATAATATTTTGAGACGGTACGGAAGAGAATTAAGCTTGAACCCCAGCTGAGAAATTCCCTAAGAAACCCGAAATACTTGTTGCCTGCTTTGCATTTTATGATTTTCGTGGGTCTCTTTGTTTGCTCGGTGTTTTTTTTTATCCGGTTCTGCAGGTATATGCCAATTAGCAAACGTGTGTAATCGGCTATTTGAATTCAAGATTTGCCTGTGACGTTTTCTTTTCAAAAATCTAAAGTTGACTGCGCGGATGTCTTTATTGAGCAAATATTGAACTTTGAAGAGTTTGCACGAGCCGTCATCGGGTTCCCATAAATTAGTTTAGCATCATCTTTAATACCACCCACTTAGCTATGGGAAAAACTGGTCCGAACCTATTTGCCGAGTTGCAAATCTCATCAATTTTTGCGAGGATTCTGAAATCAGCTCAGCAGCGCCCTCCGAGATACCCACGTGCGGCGCTGAGGTCAAGGCTTCCAGTGACCAGATTGCACACAATTCTGCATTATACTGTGGTCTGCGTCCTGCCCAAAAGTGTATTGGTTTTTTAGTGAACAATACGTAACACCAAAAGTGTTTTATCATGACAAGATTTTGATAAATTTGGAAGAGTGCATATATTTTCATATTTCAACCAAATTCATCCCGACTTCTTCAGCGGTGAAGATGTTCAAAAGTGGCCCAACGCAACATTTTTCATGTTGAGTCAATGAACCAAGTTTTAATGCATGCTAAAATAAAGTGACAATACTGTATATTATCCGAAACTATGGCAACCTCTGATATATCGCCTTTACTGAATATATGGAGCTCATTTCACTTGACTTAATACCGTTTTAAACCGGAAATTGACAATTGTTGAGTTGTTACTTTTGAAACTGGGATTCGACATGGGGGTATATCTCGAATAGAAGATTATCGCATGGGTATATACTCAGATACATCTTCAGTGAGTGCAGATGTAATTTGACATAAGGCCATTGGAAATTGATTCCTTGTTTAACGTCCCCGCCCGCCCCATTGGTGACCCTCCGCCCCTAC
>JAQGAO010007761.1:0-10990 GCA_034697705.1 Ommatoiulus sabulosus
CAAGTGCTGACATTTGGGTGGCATATTAGGCCTAATTGACTTCGCCCACTCAATGAACACTTCACTAGATTCTGGATGGGAACACAAGCAGTTAATTTTAGACTTGATTAAAAAAAAAGAATTAGGCCTATGTACGTGTGATTGTTCCCATGTTTCACGTTGCCACCAGTGTAAATAATGGGTGTTGTTTCCATTGCAGCTCATCTGTAAGCTCTGGTTGGAGCAATTTTGTTCCTTCTACGGATAATGCACGGGACCAGGAACAGCTTCAAGGCAACAAAACGTTCGGTATGACCTCAGCTATAACCTTAGCTGGCCCGAAACCAATAGATATTCAACGTACAAAAGAATTAGCGGAAAGCTTAGCACCGTACGGGGTTTTTGAATCCTCAGATGAAATGACTCATCGGTAAGTGTTTTTCTGGCGCAATGTGCTGGGATTACTTGAGTGTGTTAGATATTGGTGGTGGTCGAACTTGTTATCAATTTAAGCTGTTTGCACACTGGAGGAAACGCCAACTTTTTGTTGCTGCCAGTTGATTACGTAAATTGTTTTCGTTTGTTCATGTTTCCAGAAACAACTTGCAACCAATTAGCAGCAGAAAGTTCTGCTATGTTTCTTCCTCACTGGAGGAAACAGGGTTTTTCTTTTGCTAATTGGTTGCCAGTTGCTTCTGGAAACATAAACCTATGTAAAGGCCGTCACACACGGGGAAAATCATACCTGGAAACTTGGCAAGTGTAGGCGTGTCCGAAAAGTGAAGCGCATATTTCTGAGCATTTTACTAACCATGATGGCTTTTAAAAAGGAAAATTTCAAACTGAAAGTAATTAACTGCATTTATGTTTTTGTAATTGACAAATTAAAACATTTCATTTCTCGTAATTCACATTCGAAAAAACTACTTTTTGAACATGACGTATTTCCAGACATAACTTTCCACATGTGTGACGGCCTTAACAATGTGGATAATAGCATGTAAAACAATCCAGTAAACAACTGTCAGTTACCTACAATGCTAAATTTCTTTCCATGTCTGTGGTTTCATGGAAGGATTATTAGTTCAAAGTACGTTTTATGTTTAGTAGACTAAAAATTAAACGTACCATCTGGAATGTCATCCTTTTTTACGTTCCATTTTGGATTCTTGCCAAACCCTTGGTGCAGTTTGATGATGGCTTATGGATAGTGTCACTGACTTTGATAGATTTTTGTTGAATTTGCTGTAATTGCTATTTCTACGGTTTTAGCATTTAAATGGACGCTGATTGCTAACTTGTCTTAACCATAGAACACCCAACCTTTTTTTTTTACATTAATTTTTATTACATTTTGTTTCATCTTGATTTTGAAACATGATATTGTGAGGCAACAGTGGATAGAAAAACGCAAGAAATAGGCAAAATATGCATGAAGCTTACTTGCAGTGAACATTCCAAAAGAAATGTGGGGAATTTAGTTTGTAAGAAATGCGAAAACTTAGGGTCTAAACAGTGAATCTTTAATTTCACAATATTGGTGGTCTCTGAAGACCCATCTTATTGTTTCATGTCCCATTTGAATGTTTGATAAAAATGAAATGTTTTAAAAATATAAATAATAGGCATTTTTCTCATATTCTAAATGGGATAATACATGGTTAAGCAAATTTCCTATATTTTGCATGTTACACAAAATCGTACCAAATCGTCTTAGGTGTTCTAGGGTTAAAAGTAATTGCCTATCACTAAAAAAAGATTAACGAGTTAGATTGCATATTCACTATTTTATGTTACATGGCTGCTCCAATGCCGTTAAGTGTATGCATTACTGGTATCTAAAAGTTGTCCACACTTTTTAAGTTCTACTCGTTTAATTTACGATCGCACAATTACAACTGGCAAGTTTACAGTATCAGGGCTGTGCCCACAGTATATGAAAGACCAGTATGGTGACTTCCCTCACACGGGGAAAGTGATTTAGACATCTCGATAATTGTATATTGCATCTGTTCGTATCGCGCCGCCCATGTAATTCTTTGACTGTCACTATCAATAGACTTGATTGCTATATTCTTAGCTAATGCTACCTGGTGGGTATATGAATGATACAAAATATAAGGAATATTATCGATATGATCGTATCGCATTGTATGGAGTTTTTCCCAGTACACTATTGTGTGGCATGCTTCAGTCACTCTTGCCGATTGAAAAGCAAATGTGCCGACACAGAAATACCATACTGGTCTTTCGCATACTGTGGCTTTGCCCGTTCATGGCTCAATAACATGCCGATGTTAACTAATTCTCATATGGTTCAATATATAAGGTAACAAGACCTCTTTTGTGTGTAATTTTCCTAATATGACATTCAAATTTCCTGCCTGATCCAAGCAGGTAGACTCCTGCTTCCTCTCACGACAACACTAGATCACCCCATGACAGACAACTGTGTCCCCACCATCAGTTAAAGATGGCGGGACTGGTGGACCTAATGTTAAATATGGAGCTGCAAAGTGGGGTCAGATTTCTGTTACTGAAAGGTACATCACTGGCTGAAATTCATCGCCAGATGGCGGAGGTGCATATTGCCATTGTCTTGGTTTGCCAAGGTCTGGGATTGGTGCGCTGTCTTTAAAAATGGCTGGAGAAACGTTTAGGATGAACGATGAATTGGCCGGCTAAGCACATCCTGCATTCATGCGAGTGACCTATATTTTTCTATTCTTGTCAAGATGCCTCGGTGATCTGGCGGGACAAATGTTTGGGAAAATTTGAGGATTGTTTGGAGAAATCTGTCTCAGGACACTAGCAAATACGATTTCTGTAAAAAGTTTTGGAAACAATTCAGAACGTAATGTCTTGTTTCCTTTTATATATTGAATGGCCCTCGTATATGACGAATTTTGCATTTCACATTGCAAGTTCAGAAATTTGCTATAAAACGTTTTTAATATGTTAATACTAGGCAATATATCACTACTCATTTTGACCTGATTAATCCGCGTGATCATCCAAATTTATCCAGCATTTTCTGGCCAGTCGTTTCTTAATGAACTGAACTTGTTGAATAGAAGTTAAAAGACAAGTTTATAATTTGATATTAACATCGTTTTAGCAAATTAGAACAATGGCAAAGAATCACTGGATTGTTTGAGTGTGTGTAATTCACAGAAATTGTGGCGTTTGCATTTCACGCTTTTGTTAGCATGCTTTTATGTATGTGAATTGTAGACATGTATAAATATCATATTTAAGTGAATAAAATTGAGATGTGGCTGTGAATGACACCTTTTTTCATGTCATGCAATAGTGAAAGTATTTGTTAAATTTTATTCAAACGCATGTTCTGGCTGAGCAACAAAGGTGAGATAGTATGTTACTGTCAAGCAGAGATACTTTGATCAAAATATTTCATCGTGCCAATTCTGTGTTGGTACTTTTCCTGATATTCTGTTTGAGACAGTTGAACTTCTGCTGTCAAAAAGCTGAGTATACGAAGTTAACATATTAAAACTGTTAAGGTCAGCTTTGGAAATACGGTTTTAGAGTTGGTGCGCATATATTATTGCCGATAAAGTTTCTAAAAGTATCTTGTCTATTTGGTAGCATGGAGGTATTGGCAAAGGTAAATAATCTAGTAAATCAGTGGATCAGAGATGTCAGCATTGAGAAGAATATGCCCCCTAATGTTGCTGAAAATGTTCGTGGCAAGATTTTTACTTTTGGGTCTTATCGCCTTGGGGTGCACACCAAAGGTAAGTTGTGATCTCTGAATTTACTCACGTCATGAAAGCGAAAAGCAAGTCATAACTACATTTAATTAATGAAATTTCAGGAGCTGATATTGACACGCTGTGTGTGGCCCCTCGTCATGTGGACCGAAGTGATTTCTTTTCTTCATTTTATGAGCTTCTAAAGCAACAAGATGAAGTAACTGAACTTAGGGTATATATTTTTACTTCATTTATCTACTTGTTGACGCAAGCAAATAGCTTTTTCTGTTGTTAACTAGCAGGGTTTTTTTTTCGTGTAGGCTGTAGAGGAAGCCTTCGTTCCTGTGATAAAAATGAATTTTAGTGGAATTGAGGCAAGTTTTGAAACTGTTTTACATGAAAGGAACGCATTTGAAATCTGTTAGATCGCATTCTGATTTTTAATCGGTGGTATGTTCTATTAGCTGGATATGTTGTTTGCTCGCTTGGCTCTAAAAGAGATTCCGGACAAACAAGATCTGCGAGATGAAACTCTTCTGAAAAATTTAGATGAAAAATGTGTACGGAGCTTAAATGGTATGTACCAAAAAATGTGGACACTTAAGTTTTTGCAGTTTTTGATTGCGTTACCTAACTTTCAGTTTGATTTGACAGGTTGCCGTGTTACCGATGAAATTTTACGCCTAGTTCCAAATCGAGATAATTTTATTTTGGCGTTGCGAGCCATCAAGTTATGGGCCAAAAGTAAGTGTAAATATTTGTTCTATTGAAACAATGACGATTATATGCATATTTGGAACATTGGTGAAAATGGTTGGTTTGCAGTATGAATTCTTAGATATTTGCACTAATAAGCTTGATTAAAATGATTCGTACGATTTTTTACAAAATATTATTACTGGCAGTAGGCCTTCACAAACTGTTATATTAAATTAAACTAAATTAAAGTTGTGTTTGATGTTGATGTGTTCAAACATTCGGAACTTGTGGTAAAACTGCAAATTTTAAGGCTGTTTTATTTCTGGTGTTTGCTTACATTATCACGCTTTTTTTGTTTGCTTTTTAGAACATGGTATTTATTCGAATGCTTTGGGATACCTTGGAGGTGTCTCTTGGGCAATGTTAGTAGCAAGAACATGCCAGTTATATCCAAATGCGGTGGCTGCGACCTTGATATGCAAATTTTTCTTGGTATTTTCTCAATGGTATGTTTCATTCTTATCCTACTTGTTACATTAGAGGTTCAGGGTCCTTTATTGACATAAATCCATTACAGGGAATGGCCCAATCCTGTGCTACTGAAATCTCCTGATGACAACAAGCTTGGCTATACTGTCTGGGACCCCAGGGTTCACGTTCAGGATCGTTATCACTTAATGCCCATCATCACGCCAGCTTATCCTCAGCAGAATTCCACGTTCAATGTTTACAAATCAACGCGCGCTATTATGGTTGACGAGTTTAAACAAGGTCAGTATGTGCATGGTTTTTTTTTAATTTTTTTATTTATGTATTTATTTATTTTTTTTTTGGTTGAAATTGAAACTTTTGTTTTGTAAATTTCTAATTTTTTCTTAATGCATCATAGGTTTAATTGTTGTGGAAGAAATCATGGCCGGAAAATCTCCATGGTCAAAACTATTCGAACCCTCTAACTTTTTTGGCAAATACAAGTGAGTATTAGAAGTTTTTCCTTTCGTTTGAAGTGTAATTTTGTTTTGATTAACTAGAGCGCTAAGTATTAAAAATTTGTATTGGACAGGCATTTCATCGTATTAATCGCAAGTGCAGCTTCTCAGGAAGATCATCTGGAATGGTACGGCAACTTGCATGAGCATATCGGATTCTTTGCACACGGTTATTGCTAATGCATTACTGGCGAAAGCTTTATTTAATGTGTATTGTTTTTAAAGGTATGGCTTGGTGGAATCTAAAATTCGTTTTCTGATAACATCTTTGGAGCGCAATACATTCATTACGTTGGCACATGTCAATCCAGAATCCTATCCTTCCATGGAACCTTCACCGTGAGTAATTTAGACATTTAAACTTTCACTGGTAAATCCTGTAATTGTGTTTTTCAATATAACAGTTTATAATTGCTCGTTTTAGTGGGAACCATGTTTCCATGTGGTTTATAGGACTGCTATTTGACAGAACTGAAAATCTAAATGTTGATTTAACAAGTGACATTCAGAATTTCACCGAAACTGGTAAGAATTTTTGCTGTGTTGATTTATAATATGACAGGGATCCCTCAGACCTGGAAGACCCTAAGTGGTGGCTCTTTCGGATGAGAGTTTAAACCGAGGTCCTGTGTAGATTCCATTTGCTCTCATTTGTTAAAGATCCCTCTTGGGGTTGATGTCCCCCTTTGTAGGCAAAATTCCCAGGTAGGTGACGCTGGCACTTCCCCTGGTGTTGGTAATTAGCCCTCGTGTGCAGAAATAGGCCAACGTTAAAAAGTCACAAACAAATTTGCGAAATTTTTAGCAGTTTCCAGGACAAATTCCCAAAAAAATTTCCTTTTCCCCGAGGACATTTAAGATTTTTTATCTTTTCTGAAGACAAACTTGCAAAATTTACATGTTTTTTTTATTTTATTTTTTTTTTCTGAGTATTTTGTACAATTATTAAAGTTTATCTTTGTCAATTTTGTTAAAATTTTCAAAATTCTAATTAGTACATTTTGAAATATAGTAAGTATTGCCCTGTGTCGATTTTTCAAAATTGTGGATAGCATTGGCATATGTCAATTTTGACCTTGCCATTGGTGAGTGAAATTTATTTAAAAACCAGGAAAAGTCAGGGAAGTGAGAAATGATATTTCTGGGGGATCCCTGTATGATTATAAGCATATGTTTAACAGGATTTTTGCTGATCCATGTTTAAATAGTTCACAGAAAAGCTGTTGCAATTAAAATGCTTAAGGAAGGGATGAAAATCGAAGCCAAGCATGTCCGACGGTAAGATTCTTTCTTTCACTGTTTGCTCAAAATGAAATGAGAAGTTTAGTCACTTCAATACACTTCTTTTTTGATTCTTTTTTAGGAAACAGTTGAATGCCTATTTGCCACAAGCAGTCTTAAATCGCCACAAAAGGAAAGAAAGTTTAGTGAGTGCATTTTTAAGGTTTTCATCGCGTTTAATACTGCCTAAGGCAACAATTTAATTAACTTCTCTGGTTTTTTTTAGGAAAGCAAGACTAACACATCGGCAACGCATAACAACAGTCCGCATCGACAGGAAGCTAAAAATAACGCCGTTTCACAAAATAAATGTGAAGGCTTACTGTCAGAATCATCAAGGGGCTCTGTCAATTCAGAGGTATGTTCTCTTAATTAACCCTCAATGTTAATTTTTCTTTAGGGAAATAAGGTAATTGAGTACCGTTTTTTCTTCTGCCATTTTTCACAGCATCGTGCATCGCCTCAAATTCTCGATGGGCCTGCTCTTTCTACAAATGGTGCTAATTCTACTGTTGACCCACTCCAGGGAGCATCGATTCCGGCTTTGCCATCTTCTAATCCTGTGAGCTGTGAATCGCCTAACGATGGAGCGACTATTGGATCAACGGGATTTCCCCTACGGAAACGAACGAGTGATACGGAGGTGGACACATCCATTAAGAAAGTTCGCGTTGGTGATTCTGACGCTATCCACTCAAGTGCAAATTGTGCCGTGAAACTTTCATCGTGTGATGGAAGAGTGCCATTCCTCGAAAGTGATTCCGAAGATTCGTTCAGGGATATACAGGTGCCGTTACTCTCAAGGTTTTTTTATTTGTGAATGGCACATTTCGCCCTGGCCTGTCCCGTAGTTTATTTTAAAGTTTAGTTTTGAGAAGAAAGGGTGCAGAATTCCGCATTTCCTGGTATCATGTGGCTTTATCATTAAATCATCAACTAGACTGTGCCCCTGAGTAATTCCTGCCAGTACAATAAATTAATGGTCACATGGTGCTGGCATGACTATGGAACAGCCTTCCATAGGATGTTGCTCTGGCATGTTTATATAAATGATGGAAAATTTGGAATTTGCTTGAAAACAAGTTTTAAACTTCCTGTAGTACATTTAAATTTTTTTTTTTAATTTTTATTTCAGGGTTTTAAATTTTATTGAGGTTTTCCATTCATTTGACCATGAAATTGAGTTTTCATGGTCAAATGAATGGAAAACCTCATCATTATTTATTTTTAATTAATTTTTTGCATTACCTAATTCACTTTCCTAGCACTTGGCAGTTTATCTCGGTGATTTCTGTGGTTTTCGCATGTGCTTCCAAATTTGTTCCTCGAAAATTTATCTTTTCTTTCTCTTTTGCATCCATTTCCAACAATCACTATTCGATACTACAGAAAGTATTTGATCATGGCAGTTATATTTTTGATTAAATTTCATGTTTTCAATGTGTTCACAATTTGACAGAAATTTTAAATTATGTAAAATTATTTTTTTTCCAAAAGTGTTTTCTGTTCATCAGTACATGGAATAGGTGAAAATGGAATTTTAATTTTAAAGCTACTATTGTGGGAAATTTAAAAATGTAAATGTCAAAATTCCTAGTAAATATCATTTTGTTGTCTCAAGAAAATAACCGGTTAATAAATTTTTATTTTTTGCATCAAATCTCTTTGCGCTCTTTAGACCTGTTAAAGTTGAAACTGAACTGCGTGTGCTGCTTTTAACTGCTCAAGCGTGGTTTATTTAACTTGTAATTTACTGTAGTAAACTTGTGGTACTACATACGTTATACGTGCACATTAAATGTGCAGGTATATCGTATTATTTCTGAATATAATTGATAATTTTGTTAATAAACAAGTGGTCGGAAGTAATAATTAGAAAGAACAGGAACACAACCATAAACGTTTTAATGGAAAACGACGTTTCGGCACCCATGTGCCTTTCTTCAAATTTATTCTGCTACAAACAAAATAATACATTAAGTTTACATTGCAAGAAAATGAATAATGAGAAAACGTTAAAATTAAGCTCAAAAAGACTGTTAACTGGCACAGCAGAAGTGCACTGGGAAAGAAAAACTAATAGCACAGATGAGGATACTGCTGCACACTGATGTACAGCAATAACAATTGGAAAGTTAACAGATCAGAGGAAAATTGACTTGTTGATTATATAATAGTTAACCTATTTGACACAAAATGAACAATAATAAACGAAACTAGCAAGTGTGATTCTCACAGGGTTGCCACTGACCTGCAAAGTCACGCAAAACTGAAAAAGTCAGGCAAATCGATTTTTCAAATGTGTGGCAACCCTGTTCTCAACTCATCAATACTTCCATGTTAAGTTCCGAGGAAATTGCCCAGTTATGGGCTCAAGAGCCATCTAAAGAGCTAAAAGCTACCTTGAAATGAAACCACAGAGTGTGTGTAGTGTCCCTAGTGATGGATTTTGGATGAAATAGTAGTTCCAAACTGAGAGAATCCAGTGATAATTCGAAAGACTGGCTGAACCTCACAATAAAATTAGGAATTTAAAATAAGAATTTATTCGACAAAACAAAGTTAACAGCTCTCAACTTTGGAACATTTGGAGCTAGAATTTCAGCCAAAATCCCTGTAGCATTTTTCGAAACTTATATGTGTGAGCTTGAAGGAATTAAGGTCATAATTTTGCTATTGTTCTTCTTGATTTCACAAGGCTAGCACATTGAGTGATGGAGGAATAGCTACCGTCCTCATACTGATTAAACTAAGTCGTTAATTCCTTGTTGATCACTCATATCTGAGCCACAACTAAGACAAAATCCGGTGTGTCTGTATGAGTTGAGAGACGTTAACTTTGTTTTGTCGTATAAATTCTTATTTGAAATTCCTAATTTTATTGTGAGGTTCAGCCAGTCTTTCGAATTATCACTGGATTCTCTCAGTTTTGGAACTATTTCATCCAAAATCCATCACTAGGGACACTACACACTCTCTGTGGTTTCATTTCAAGTTAGCTTTTTGCTCTTTAGATGGCTCTTGAGCCCATAACTGGGCAATTTCCTCGGGACTTAAGATGGGAGTTTTGATGAGTTGAGAATCACACTTGCTAGTTTCGTTTATTATTGTTCTTTTTGTGTCAAATAGGTTAGCTATTATTTAATCAACTAGTCAATTTTCTTCTGATCTGTTAACTTTCCAATTGTTATTGCTGTACACTCGTGTGCAGCAGTATCCTTGTCTGTACTAGTAGTTCTTCTTCCCCAGTGCACTTCTGCTGTGCCTGTTTACAGTCTTTTTGAGCTTAATTTCAACGTTTTCTCATTATTCATTTTCTTGGAATGTAAACTTAATGTATTATTTTGTTTGTAGCACAATAAACTTGAAGAAAGGCACACGGGTGCCGAAACGTCGTTTTCCATTAAAACGTTTATGGTCGTGTTCCTGTTCTTTCTAATAATTTTGTTAATTATTAATTACCCTAACTAGCAATACATCTATCATCATTGCCTGGTCATTCGCTAAAAATTTAGTAGATACAAAGGGGTACTATTATTTAGAGATGGATGAGCTGAACTGTGGAGTTGAGTTTAGCGAGGTTTTGATTGTAATTGAAACTCTAGTTTCACTGACTCAGAATTAATTGCTCTTTTATTAATTCGCTATGAAGTAGCCCTAGGCTGTTGTTGTTTGAGTTGAGCTAGATATTTTCAGATTTGAAATTGTTACATGGCTCGGAAATTGTTGCTCAGACTTGGCATTTCAACTCAAAAACTCACGGGAAGTCCAGCTCGCCCATCTCTACTATGATTTTGAACATTGAGCTTGACTTTCAGAAATTCGCATCTCATTTTCCATGTTTTTATGCCTAATAATATAATTCTAGTAGTAGGCATAACTATTCTAAATCCTAGACCGAGCACCGTGCTAAGACGGATGCTTACTTTTGGTCCTTTTTGCATGCGGTTTGACGATGGAATAATCTTTCTAAAAATAGTTCAGATTTGTTACAAATTCAATTTAACAATGACGCCAAAAGTCGATCGCAACTGACATAAGAGCATTCTCCATAAAATGGGTGAGACTCTTTTACCATATGCAGGGTGGCAAATTTGTCCTAAAAGTCCTAAAAGTCCTAAAAAAGTGCTAAAACAAATAAAAAGTCCTAAATGTCCTAAAAAAGTCCTAAATATTCGGAAAAGTCCTAAATACCCTCCAAAAAATTGTTGCAAATTATTATAAATATAGTTTGACACCCTAGATTTTTTCACATTTGGGACTTTCCAGCAAGTGAGTATTTTTAACTAATTACATGCCCTTTCTGGGTCATGAACAAGGATCCCA
>JAQGAO010007762.1:0-10989 GCA_034697705.1 Ommatoiulus sabulosus
TATTTAACATTTTTTTATCAAGTGGACGTCCGAGTTGGTCATACTCCCCTCCCTCCCCCCTGTCCACATTGCAGGGTTCCCCAGAAATTTTACTTTTAACTTCCCTGACCTTTCCAGTTAAAAAAAATTTCCCTGACCAATGTCAAGGTGATATATTGACATATTATGCAAATTTGACACCGGTAAATATTTTTTTAAATTTACTAACGACAATTTTGAAACTGAACATAGAAATTTTGAAAGAGTGGGAAATTTGGCAATTTTGTCCTTGGAAAACGTGGAAAATTTCTACTCGGAAAACCTAGAGAATTTTGAAAATATGACCACGGAAAACGTGGACAATTTTGCAAATTTGTACTCGGAAAACGTGAAAGTTTGCAAATTTGTTCACAGAAAACGTGGAAACTTTTGAAAATTTGTACTCGGAAAACGTGGAAAATTGTGTAAATTTCTACATGCAAAACGTGTAAAATTATGCAAATCTGTACTCCGAAAATGTGGAAAATTTTGCAAATTTCTACTTGGAAAATGGGCCCTGAGCTAACCATGAAGAAGTGTGGATCATGGCCCTCATGGGTCTTTGCATTGTTGGGCTCTAGGGCTTCAGCCTGGTCAGCCTTATGGATAATACGGCCCTGTGCTACCTATAGCTTGTCCAGATGAAACGCTGTGCAACGTGGTAACAGGCTAGCAGAATTATCACCGTTTATCAGGGACCACCGTGACATGTATAAATCACAAAATAATATGCTCTGAAATAATTCGGAATTAGAACTGCGCTTAATTGAAATTGCAACCGCGAATATCGAAAAGGGGCAAACAATCCCCCATGGACCTGCACCGACAGAGTCAAATCATGTCAGCAGACTGCATACTGTGCCCGCCGACCAGAGGAAGACAGAAACAGACAGGAAAGTGACAGGACGTGTCACGTTTGCAGTGCCCTCATCCCAGAAGTATCTGCCACTAAGATCCCCCAAGGGGATCGGATCATCCAAGAGATCGCCGACACTGGCAGCCTGACCAGAAAAAACGGATTGCTGAAAGTATACCAGCGATGTTTGGATGATCTGGAGCAGAAGTTCGAGAGCTTGCTCGTACATGTGAGTTGTGAGTGTAGATGCTTTTGTGCGCATCTGTCTACCTAATAATAATTGTTTAGCAACCCTGTCTTACATATAATAGTATATTTACCTGGCATGTTATGCAGGTACAATTCTACTTGCTCTTAAACTCCAAGATGATCAGTTATTTTTGCCACTGGTTTGCTTAAACGAAGATGGCATGCATGTAATGGAATTCACGACTCAGATTTCATTAAAAATATTTATTTTTGGATTATGAATTCTTGAGACAAAAGGGAAACCATGTTTTCTTTAGCATTCCACCATTTCGCATTAGCTATAGCTCATTATGCTTTTTGAAATAGTGATGTAAATTTTTGAGCATGACATCGATTGTACTGCTGATTTTAGAGAAATATGTTGTGTCCTCATTTTCGTCATTATTTTCAGTTTCTTTTATGGCCAGGTGAGTATATTGTTCTTGTAACAGTTCTAGCCGGTTTTTCCATTCAATGAATGATTCCCAGCAAATGTCCACCAGTACAGACATCAAAAGAATTACCTTTTCTTTTGTGTCATGGTCAGATGCATACAGGAGTTTTGGAATACGTGGGCACAATTCAAACTGCTTAACACCCTCCTTCATGTTTACATTGGAATACTGGAGAAGTTTTCTGTCTGGTATAAGAGACTCTGAGGATGTGTGGTGAGATGCCAATTGCTAAAAGAAAAATAAAGATACATATCATTAATTTTTATCAAACATGATAGCGCAATTGCAGCCATTCCATTTTAAAGGGTTGTCACGTCCCATAATAATATACAGTGAACCTTATATACATTGAGTACCTCCGAACAGGCCATCTAAGAAGAATTATATCCGGGCAGTGGGGGTGTAATGTTTCTCATGGGTACCTTCCCTTCTTCATTTTGTTGCAAACATTGCCAAAATTTTCTAAATAATGTTTAAGATTTTTTTTAACATTTAAAAATGTTCACACTAAACAATTTTGCAAAATTTTGCAGAAACTTTGCAAATTTGTCGTTGGAAATTGTTGAAAATTTGTGTACATTTTGCCCTGGAAAAAGCTAAACATTTTGCAAAACTGACCTCTGAAAATGTTATAAATTTAACTTATTTGTCCTCGCAAAGGGTGCACAATTTTGCAAATTTTTCTGTGAAAAAAGTTGAAAATTAATCAAATTATTACTCAGAAAGAGTTTTAAACCGTAAACATTTATCTTTGGAAACAGTTGAATGTTTTTAAATTTATACTCGGAAAATATTGAAAATTTGGAAAATTTGTACTAGAAAGAAGTTGAAGATTTTGCAAATTTGTACTAGGAAAGAGTTGATCCTTTTGCAAATTTTTACTTGGAAATAGTAAAAATTTTAAAATATTGTCCTTGGAAAACGTGAAAAATTGTACAAATTAATATTCGGAATAATAAGGGTTGCAAAATTTACAAATCTTTCCTTGGAAAATCTGGAAAATTTTGTAAAATATGTCCTCAAAAATGTGGACAATTTTGTAACTTTGTCCTCAAAAAATGTTGAACATTTTCAATTCAATTCAATTATTTACCCTGCAGTCAGTACATGGTACCATTTGGCAGGAGGGGATCATTATTCAAATTAAGTCATGATGAACCACATCACAATTTAGGTAATTTTCCATATTTGAGAATTTAACAAGGGGGATGGGATGACGGTCATGGCCGATTTAATATAGGAACTATCTCAGCATTCACCAGGAGGAATTGTGGGAAACCAAGAAAGCACCGACGAGAATGCTAACCTCTAAGCCACCGGTGGCTTTTTGAAACATTTTACTCAGAAAAAGTTACAAATTTTGCAAATTGTTGTTGGAAAAGGTTGACAATTTTGCTAATTTGTACTCTGAAATGTTTAAAAATTTTGGAAATTTTTCCTTAGAAAAAATTAACAATTTTGGAAATTTGTCCTTGGAAAAGGCTTAAAATTGTACAAATTTATAGTTTGTAGAAATTAAACGTTTTATTAATTTGAACTCGGAATGGATGCAAAACTTTCAAAATTTATATTTAGAAAATCTTGAAAATGATACAAATTTATCCTTGTAAAATGTTAAATATCTTATAAATTTGTTCAAAAATTGTGGAAAATTTTTGTAAAGGTTTAATCGAAAAGTGTTGAACATTTTGTACATTTGTCTCCGAAAAATGTTCTACATTTTGAATCGTTTTACTCGGGAAACTTTTGCAAATTGTTCAATGGAAAAGGTTGAAAATATTAAAAATTTTACTTGGAAAAAATTGGAAATTTTGTAAATCCGTATTTCGTAAATGTTGACAATTTTGCAAAGTTTTATACAGAAAAAAAGTTGTGTAAATTTGTCATTATAAGTTGTTGTTTATTAAATTTAAGCGTCACAAATTGTCCGTTGAAATGTTACTATCAGAAAACGGTAAAGATGTTCAAAGAAACCGATTCCAGGCATGGCAGGCAATGATAATTAGCCTGCCAACGTTAGCCCCTGCGGGTACATGAGTCAAATAACGCTTTCTTATAGTCGAGCTAATCCTCTAATTTTGGCCATTGTGTATTTTTCTTTGATCTTCCCGGAATTGTGAAAATCAATAGCACATGCTAATTTTTTTATCTTTATTCACTATATCTGATTTCTATTGCAAAATCATCTATCTCAATCCCAAGCAAAAGTTCATGCCCTAATTCCAATTTTTATACAATATAGTGTACAAGTTGTACTTGTATGCTAATTTGGCCAATGCATAAATTACAAGACTAAAAAGTCCCAGGTGGCTGGTTTCCTTAATCTACCCTGAGCCCGGGAGCAATGCTCCCTCTGCAACCCCTCTCCCTGGGCCTGCCTCTGACATGGTAAAATTCGTTTAATGTTGGCAGGTGAAGCCATCTTCAAGTGGTTGGAATGAAATATTACTAATTGAAACAATGACGATGACCAAAATGCTAAAATTACTAGCGACGTTTAGGGACCATGTCCCTTTATTCAAGCTCTAAACAGATAAAATAAACGTGTCAGGCACAATCCATCTAGGAGGGCCAGGGCGCAAGTCGCTATAATCGACTCAGAATATGACGAATCAGGTTAGCTTCCCCGCCTATTGCATTCGGATTCAGGGGCAGTGACGCCCAAAATGACGTCACGTTTCCCTAGAAATTCAGGGTCGCAAGGAGGACTGGTAGGCCCCAAATGCTTGTTATCTCTACACACGTGGCATAGTTTCACAAGTATTCTTTACGTTGCTATTCTCTGCAACATGGTAGCATTTTTATGCTGAAGTTGGATTGTTGTCTCGTTTTTGGAAGTTGTCTGGATGATGTAGGCGCATAGTTAAAACGATAGGTATGTTAATGATTCCGTATGGTTGTACACACATTTTTAGTTAATTTATCAATGAGTTGGGACTCAAGTGACAAAGCAGATTAATTTTTCTTCTTGTTTTCTTAATGTATATTTCAACTAGTTGCCCCATGTTAACAAAGTAAAACTAAAATTAGAAATCAAAATAAAATTAAAATTGAATTAAATTTAGATTAATATTGGTGCATGATAGAATATTTCAATGCTGTGCCCTACGAATGTTCTCATCTTTTACCCCATGTATGCATGCTTTTAGAGGTTTCTTAGTGCCTTTGTGACAAGTATGATCATTGATGGAATTATGTTTCATTGTATATGATGTTAATTTTGTGACATGGTATTGTCTATTTTATTTCTGTTTAGAGCTTGAATAAAGGGACATGGTCCCAAAACGTCGCTAGTAATTTTAGCATTTTGGTCGTCGTCATTGTTTCAATTAGTAATGTTAACAGGTGTTCTATACATGAAAAAAAATTAAAAATATGATTAATTTTTTTAAAATTAATACATGTAGCATAATATCACTATTATGACTACTCAACATCTTATTAATAATATAACATTATAATATTGCATTTATTTAAACAAGTGAGAAATTAATGACTGCTGCATCTTTGGACGATTATCATAGCTGTGTATTCTATGATGGTCTTTTCTCCCATTAATACACTTGAAATTAGGGCATCACATTATTATTATTAGTAGTATTACTACAATTTAAGCGAAAGCTATACTAGCTTGTTGCCATTGAAAACATTATACAGGGAACATGACTTTGTCGTGTCGATTCTTGAATAAATTCACAATATTACAATTCGCAAACACACTTCCAGGTATGCGGTTCCAGGCATCGATCACATTATGGCTGAAGAAATACTTCCTCAAATCAATGCGAGCTCTTAGTTTGATCAGAGCCAGTTCATGGCCCTGCGTAACACCTGACCGAAGATTGAAGAACTCATGGCAGTTAACACCTATAGGCAGGGCCTCCGTAAGGAATTTTATATGGGGGTGGGAGAGGTTTTTCCAGGCCCTCTCCCTTCTGATTTTATAGCAAATTTTCCAAAGTTTTCGAAATAAACCTGTGTTTAATTTGATAAAATATCTGAACAGCGTACTTAGCTTTATTCTGGCTATATTATAAATTTTAGCAACATTTCTCTTATTGCAGCTAGAATAGAAATATGGAAAAAATTCACACATGGATATAACATTATGTTCTTGGAAAATGTGTAACTGGAAAACCTAGAGAATTTGGAAAATTAGTAAATGGAAAACGTGGACAATTTTGCTAATCTACTCAAAAAACGTGGAAAAATTTGCAAATCTGTACTCCGAAAATGTGGAAACTATTTGCAAATTTCTACTCAGAAAATGGGCCCTGAGCTAACCTTGTAAAAGTATTAGTTTTGGATAACCATGACTGCATTAAATTTCCCTGACGTTTACAAATTAAACCATTCTTCCCTGATTTTTCCAGGTCATTTTAAAGCTCCATGACTTTTCCATGTTTTCCAGGTTTTTCTAGGTCTGGGGAAACCCTGTGTACTTTATTTAGAAATTGATCAGGTTTTAGATGCAGTTTGCAGCTCAAATCTAGATTGTCATTGGTCAGTTTCTTTACCGTGTTTGTGTGGAGACTTACGCTAACCAGGTCTTCATCAAATTTGGCATAATTGACAGGGATGACATATCCCAAACATGACACAAACAGGAAACAGGTGGTCCCAAATTATCAAACCCTCCGGGTTATTTCATAACACCCTCCAAAGGCACTTAAAGCAGTTCTGCAGGGCCCTATACTGTTGGGACGTTAATCCTTGTATCCTGTATAATAAGATCCCATAAGAGGATTAAAATGCTAAATTATAACTGTCAAATTGATTATGTGGATTTTTTGCCATTGTGCATTTGTGTTTTAGAATTTGGAATTTTCAAAAAAAAGCAACACCATATGTTCATTTTCTTTTTTATCATTAACCCACTACTGATTTTTTTCAAATAGCTATACTTTGAAGACAATCTCGTTCCTGCACCTAGGTGCCTTTTTATAATTTTAAATGCCTCAATTAGCATGCCATGGGTTCTTCGTGCATCCAATGTTGTCAGCTTAAGGCGCTTTAGCCTATCCTCATAATTAAAACGACCAAAACGTGTGAAACGTCTGATGGCCAGCCGCTGCACACTTTCCAGCCTCTGCTTGTCCCTCTGCAGCCATAAATTCCAGGCTGCGCCAGCAAATTCCAAACTAGGGCAAACCAGTGTGGTGAAAAGTTTCCTAAAGTTGGTTGGGTCAAGTTTGGGAAGGTTTCTTGCAAGGAACGACACAACGCTTCCCCAATGAAGCAGCGGTGTTACACTAAGCAGAGACGCCCGGATTGCAACTCACTGTTACACCCAGGTCCCGCTCTTCTGTGACCACCTGCTTAGGGTTACCCTCCAATGAATAGTTGAAATTCTTGTTTCTTCTTCGAAGATGCATAACTTTACATCTTGCACTGTTGAGTTCCATAAGCCACTGAGCACTTCAAGCACTGAGCTGGTCGCTATCCCTCTGCATAGCATTGCTATCGCAATCGTTAAGCACTTCACGATACATTTTGAGATCGGAAAATTTGAGGACACATGACTCGATCCTGAAGTTTGTATCTGATACATACAATAAAACAGGAGGGCCCCAAGCAGGATCCTTGAGAAACACCAGTTGTGACACTTGCCCACTCCGATACACATCCATCAACAACAACCCTTTGAGTGCGACCCGAGAGAAATGTCGCAATCCAATTTACAAACTGTACCGGCATACCCAGGTCTATCAACTTAGATACAAGCAGTCTATGATTCGAAGTGTTCAAGACACAAGAGAAATCGAAAAAGATCACATCAACAGGCTTTCCCGCATCAAGACATTGGGTTCAATCCTTCCTAGAAGCCAGAAGATTTGTTGAGCACAAACGACCCTTGACAAATCTATGCTGGGAGAAGTCGGTGAAGCCAAGATCATTCAGAATGGTTGTAAGCCTGAGATTGATGAACTTCTCACCAATTTTGGGCCACAGCACATGTGAAACAGACAGGGCGATAATTGTTTGGATCCACCTTACTACCTTTCTTAAAAATAGGTGCACTATTAACTTTTTTCCAGGCATCTGGAAGCTTCCCCTCATTTATTGATCCCTTAATGATCGTTGTGATAGGGTATGACAGAGCCAATGCACATTTCTTCAAGAAGAAAGAAGATAACCTCTCCAGCCCACCAGCCTTGCTCCCATCCAGAAGCTACTTCAGCAAGACATGAAGCAACGCTCGCCCCACGTTGAAGGAGGACAACGGACCCACGACTGCGACGTTTTCGATTGATGTGTCTAAACAATTTCTTTCTGTTCGACTTAAGGTCTCCTATAATCGCATTGCAATAATCATCCAGATGTCGGCTCAGAGCAGTAGTAACTTTGTTGCACTGGACTTTATAAGCTGTCTGATTTTTGGGGGTTCTATTACCCCTAAATTAATTGTGCAATCTATGACCTGATAGTCATTATTACCTATAGGGGAATAATGGCAGGTATCCAGTACTTCCAGGTCATCAAGCGTTGTGAAGACATCGAGTATAGATGGAGACTGGCCTAACATGCATCTTGTAAAGCGAGTAACATGTTGTTTCCAACCCTTGTCTTCAACTAACTGCAAAAATGCGCTCTCCAGAGCTGAACCGCCAGAAGAAACCATCGCGTTGGTCCAGTTGACGTGAGGGAGATTATAGTCACCACATAAAACAACATGTCTGTTAAGAGTAAACAGAGTTCAGCTCCTCCAGGAAAGTGGTGTTGCTATTACCATCATTATACATGCTGCGATAGCAGCCAATAAACGTGAATGGGATGTCACCCTAAGCATTATCCACGAAGCTTATGGATGGAAATATTTGCACAATTCTTGATGTGAAGGGTACTTGCTAAACATACAGCAACTCCTCCATTAACTCCATTTTGTCTGTCAGCCCTATAAAGGATATAGCCTGGAATGTTGAGCTCAGCATCCAGTATTGTGGCGTCCAGCCACGTTTCTGTAAGGAGGACAATGTCAGCTTTACAGTAGGTAATGGTGGAACTAATCTCATCGATTTTGTTTAAGCAGCTTCTGAATGATGAGACTCAAGATTCAGCTGCACGCACTAGGAGGATAAGAGTGTAGTCTTTCTTCCCTGCTGCCACCCGTTTTTTTCCTGAGCATCACAATGGTGGTCATCCGATTGGGAACGGTGTTGAAATGGTTCAATGAGCTGACTAAACATCTGACTAAGAATGAATTTTTCTAACCTCCTTTCTGGTCTTTAGAGCACAGTATTTAGTACTGTACAAACTTAAATTTAGCATTGGAGTATAAAAGTTTACAACAAAAATTTCGGTGTTTTGTCCAAAATTTTAGAAAAAATGCGGCAAATTTTTCGAAATATAGATTGCCAAAACGGCTATGCATGTTTGAATACGTCCTCGATCATCTTATCGAAAATTCACTAACAGGCCCTTTCGTCTCCTTTTGATTAAACTTCTCGAGAAATAAATTCAACTAACAAGGCATTGAGTTTATTTGCCTATGAAATAGTATTTTTTAGTAGAAATTGAGTAAGTGGATAAGTTTGTCAATCTTTGATCACCAATTCCCCGAAGTGGTGGATTCGTTCCTTAGTCACAGCGCAGTCTATATAATGGCTCAGTATACGTGGTATAAGTAGGTTCCCTTTGTGTCAGTGCCTTTGATTATCTAGTAGAAAAAACCCTGCATCGCCACCCTATTGGTCTGAAGATATGATCAAGCCTTGCACTTGTAGGGTGTTTAACTCAACTAGATTATACAAGGTGTTGAATTTCTTACAAAGATGGAATGCTAGGGCAGCACTAGGTGCAAACAGGTTATCTGCTGTAAAAGCTCTGCAGGGAGAAATGGGTTGGTCTAGTTTGAAGCTAGAGAGATGATCAACAAGCTGACATATTTGTGTTGACTTTGGACCCCTGACAACCCTCCCTGCTCGTCAGGTTTATGGGATGCTCACAGGGAAGGAGTGGTTGACTCAATGGTTAAGAGGGGTGAAGAGTTTTGGTCGCAATTGGGAATAGATGTACTTATCAAGGGAACTTGAACTACAATGTACATCCGATGATTCCATTAGAAAGTAGGTCCCATGCTGGGAAGAGGGGTGTAGCTAAAAAGAGCACATTGGAAATACAGGTATATGAACTGACAAATAGGATTGGTCGGGAAGTAATATATGACAATTGGTATGCCAGTGCCCTGCTGTTTAGGGCTTGGGTGGGATCATTTGAGACTAACAAGCATCAGAAAGGTTTAGAGACACCGATGGCAAGTGTGACCTATGTGAGGAGCAAATGTAAAATTTACGGCACGTGTTTTGTGAATGTCATGCACTCGATGGTTGCCGTATTGGAATGGAAACTGCATCAATCGCGGAATGGCTTAGATTGTCCAGATTGGGACGTGACAGGGATACAGCTGTATGGGCAGCCAAATGGCTGCTAAGTAAGTGGTGGGCCTTAAAGCAGGAGATTGCAAGGAGTGCCAACATGGGACAGGGTGGTCTAGTGGTGGAGTAGCATGTTGGGTATGGGTAGCTTTCTATAAGCAGCATCGTAGCACCTCCTATAGGAGGGTCCATTTCAAAGGATATGTTACAGTTCAGTTCAGTTCAGGCCATTCAAAAAGGACGTGCTCATTTTTCAATGTGGACGGGGGGGGGGGTAGTAACATGGTACTCCCAAACCTGAAAAAGTTCCGAGCAAGGTGGCGTAGAAGTTAGCATTCTCGTCTTGCAAGCACATAGGTTATACTGTTTTGAAATTTGCTAAGTGGTTTTGGCCATTAAGTTGGGAACTTTGGCCTTTGCTAATGGGGATATGACTAAAAACTACCCAGCAGCAGGATGTTTAAGCTAAAAAAAAGACCATTAATTATCCGAGTTGAGAGCTAAAAACTTACAATCCTATCTTTAACATATCCTTGACAGAGATAGTTGGAGGACGGCTAGTGAGTATAAAAAGGCAGCCAAAAACTGTTAAAGGGGGCAGTCGATCGGAAGACACTGAAGAAGCAACATCAAGCCAGAAAGGAAGATAAACTCCAATTTGGTAAGAGAAATAGAATTTTGATTTAATTTTAAACTGTAAGCAGAAATGTAAACCAACTTCAAACTGACTAGAATATTGTTAGATGTTTTGAGATAGGGGTTGGGGGTACCCATTTTTGGATTAAGTTAGCCATTTCTAGGTACAGAGTAGGATATGAGTTTAAATACTTTGACATGTTTGAATTTTGACATCTTTTAGATTTTCTTTTACTTATGAATTTTATGTATAATGGTTTATGATATTTTAATTAAATTAGATTGACCTCATTCACATTGTTTGGTTCCTAACTTTTACATGTAAGTGTGCTACCTACCACAAACTTCCCACGTAGCAAGCTGACCAAAAAAT
Organism: Ommatoiulus sabulosus; assembly: GCA_034697705.1. Classification (NCBI taxonomy): domain Eukaryota; kingdom Metazoa; phylum Arthropoda; class Diplopoda; order Julida; family Julidae; genus Ommatoiulus; species Ommatoiulus sabulosus. Next base: position 10,942 of record JAQGAO010007762.1, read on the forward strand.
GACGTCATTTTTTGGTCATTATTTGGTCATTTTTTAAAAATGACGTCA
>JAQGAO010007763.1:0-10988 GCA_034697705.1 Ommatoiulus sabulosus
TTTAGCCCGCTGGGTGGCGCCAGTGGTCGGTAAGTACCTTTCTTAATTAATACGTCGCAGCGTGCTCTCACCCTTTGTTTGCAAACGGAGCCCCGTAGCAGAAGATTTTCTTTTTTTTGTTTTGTACGTGATGACGCATAACGCGTACAAAACGAAAAAAAAGAAAATCTTCCGCTACGGGGCTCCGTATGTTTTTGGTTTTTATTCATGCCAAAACTTTGGTAGGCCTACGATCGTTTCGTCCCACTATCCGTAAGTACAGCCCGTGCAAAGTCGGGGAAACCAGCTAGTACAACAAAATATAATGGTAACCTGGATTGCGCGATAACATGAGCAAATTTACTATCTTTCATAATGGGAGTTTTATAAGCAAAAATTATAGATAAAAAAATGATTGCAAACTAATGATATTTTTTTGAATTATAAAAAGTTTAGTGTACTTCAATGGATCCAAAACTATATTCGACTGCTGTTTCCTTTTAGAACAAAAATTTCACCACTGCCACCCTCGCAAAGTAAATATTTCATCATTGCCCATACCAATATAGGCTAATCAGTTGGAATGATACATTAAAAAGAAAATGTTTAATAAAAAACATTAAAAGAAACTCTGAAATTCTAAGGCGGAAAATTGTCTAATCAAACCACAATTCTAAAACGGACGAAAAGGACGAAAAGTCCAACATTCTTTTAGTTTCTTGTTATAGGACTTGAATCCTTTAATGAAAAATTTTCATTAAATTAATATGTTCGCTATTTTAATAGACTTGAAGCAGTATTTTAAAATTAACTAATATTGATTTAGAACTTTATTTATGTTATTGATTTTAGTTACAAAATTTAAAAGACCGAATTCAAATTTTACCGTTGAAAGTCTGTGACCCCTGAACTCGTTTTTATAATTTAAACATGTACAATAATGAATCCTGCAGGAAGAATGCTATATGCTAAAAAAGATATGCAAACGGAAAAATCATAAAATAATTATGAGCTGTTATTGAAGCAAGCAGCATTAAAAGGGGGTAATAAGGTTTGATAACATAACGAAATAAGGAAATTTATTGTTTTTGTATATTTTACCTGAATCAGTCGTCTGTGTCTTGTGTCTAGGTGGTGTTACGAAAGTGTTGTCACGATCCGTTCCCAATGTTCCTTTGTCCTGGATGTACATTTTATCTGTTGAAGAGATAATGCAAATTTGTTGCATAATTATCAATTGTTAAACGGTTTGCAGGTTACGACATACCATCAAAAAAAGTGCTCAGAAACTAATACAGTTACGTTACCAGAGAACATCAATAAAAGAATGTCTGGACCAGATTTCCTCAAATAAAACTTAAAAATTCTTTAAAATTTAAAAACAAACAAATTGAAATGTCTGTCGATAGCACAAGATACACAATTCATTGTGGTTTCAAAGCACAAATTTGAACATAAATGTGTGGACGTTTTTATAAATTAAGTTTCTACTACTACGACTGTAAGCCTTGCAAAATGTTATGTTACAATGTAAGTCGATGTTACAGTGTTTTTACAAATTAATTTCGATGTTTTCTACTAAATTATGCGCTAAATAATTTTTTTTTAAAATATCTTTGTATGTTACTTAATCCGTTTTGTGTTTTCAACTCAGTGTTCACAACAGTTCTGTGACAATGTTTCCAATGATAGTGGCCATATTTCCATGAGCATTTAATTACAAAATCTGGGCCAATGCCTATATAAGCTATTTACTTTTGTTTGCGATGCCTTCTTCGAATAAGGAGTTTTGGTGAGAACCGGAAGTCTTTCCATTTCTCAAAATGCTCCCATTCCTCGGAGAATAATTCTCGAAAACTGAAATGACGAAAGAGTACAAGATAATCAGTCACATTTCCATTACAATTGTTATAATAGTTGTATCTTATTTTAATAATTAAAACGCCTGAGCAAATTTATATGTATAAAATAATATTTAGAAAATATAGGCCAACAATTTTGGAAAAAAGTTCGTTTTCTGAATAATACAATTAATAGCCATTCATTAATTTTAGTTAGAAACCAAATGATTTATTTTCTAATAAATCACACTTTTAAAACATTGCTACATTTTAAATGTAGTAATAATTGAAAGTTTAAAATTTCAAACAATTCGAAAGTTTGCAAAATATAAATGTTTTCACCGTAAATAACGCCAAGAAACTAAAATTTATGAAACTGAGAATTTACTGTATCATAAAACATGGATTAGTATTTGATACAGGGAATAGTTACTCATACTTAAAGATTATTTATGCATACTAAGTAATCCTTAAATCATAATTAAAACTAAAATATTTAAATAAATATGTCCAACTACTAAACGCTTAATTTAGACATGTTTTTACATATTTCTTCGGTACTTTAAGGAAATACAAATATCAAAAATGTTTCATTTAAACATAAAATTCCTTTTGAAAATATTTCCATAAACATTGAACCCCTATGGGCCACCCTCTTAATGAAATATCAAATAAAATATATTTTTTCGCGCAATTCACAGAACGCATTTGCGAACATTGTTAACAATGCATAAGTTACGATAAAACGACACAAATAGTAAATTAAAAATGAAATATGGCGCTTTCATAATATAATTGTAGAAAGGAAATTCAATTCATTTTTTTTGGTAGCATAGAAAAAATATGTAATGAAATTATTGTTTCTTAATTGCAATTATTTATACAGGTATAAACGGCATCTAAAAAACAGTAACTCAATATAACTAGTTTTTTAAAGTAAAAAATACTTTTTACCTTCATGTCTGAGTGCTATCCTGTCTTCTGGTGGATGAGGCGGTCGAGTTGGTGGCTGTAGCTCTACAAAATAATAATAAAAATAAATAAATACATGGGAATTGCATGTACAAACAGTGTAAATAAAATTAGCATATTCGAGAATATCAATTTACAATTTATTTTGATATGTATTTTTCGAAATACATCCTTTAGGTAATTGCATTTTCAACGTTTTAAATGCATATTCTAAGCAACGTTTGAAAATAAAAATAAAAACTTTTGCATTATAAAATCTACATGTACAGGTAGACCGAATAGGTTGAAATATGTCAATAAACATTCTACATATATACAGTATAATACTATTGTTCGATGCATTTCACAATAATCACCTAAATCTCTTCAACAGAAGAGCTATAGCTATATTCCTGGCTAACATCCCGGCTTCAGATGTCAAGCAAAATAAACTTTTAACGAGGAACTATACTGTATGTCTTTCCCCGACTTTTCTATGACTGGAAAATGTCTCAAATTTATCATCATAGTAAATGATGACGTTATTCTTTAAAATACTGATGTTGCGGGTATTCATTAAAATTCTGATAACGTTATTTGCTATGCAACACTAGACGTAATTCCACGTTGGAAATCTTGCAGGATAGCACATCTAGGCCCAGTGTCTTTTTCATTTAAAAATCAAGTAAGTTTTAATGAATTTAGTTCATGATGAAATAAAATGGAAATACCGTCATTTGACCTATAAACTATCTTTGGCAATGATTGTTGTTTTTATTAAAAATGGAGTATTTTACCTTCAGACATACCGTCAAAAAGCAGAAAGTGAAAATTTCTTTTGGATGTCAAACAAATGTTCCATAAATGACGTCATTAAAGTAAATAATAAAGCCCTTTTTTAAAATACTGATGTTTCATTCATTCATTAAAGTTTGATGTTGCAGTAATAAAAATAGAATTCTGCACGTTGCAGTCATTCTTTAAAATTTTCTAATGCCGTCATTTATAAAAATTCATTAATATTGTAGCCAACAAGCTTTAATTTTTTAATGCATGAAAAAATCAAACGGAAATACCGTCATTCAAGCGAAACTATCTTTAGCAAAGATGGGTCGTTTTTACTGAAAATAGAGCATTTGGCCTGACTTAAAAGCGTTCAAAACCAGAAATTGAACATGTCCCATAAATGACGTCATTCATAAAAATGTTGATGTTAAAGTCGCTCATTACAATTCTGATGAGTCGTTCATTAAAATTCTGATTTTGAAGTAATTCATTATAATTCTGATAATGAAGTCATTCATTAGAATTCTGTTGAGGACATCATAGACCTAGTAGAGCATTTTGCCTGACTCAATACCGTCCTAAACCAGAAATTGAAAGTTTTTTTAAGTTGTATCAATCCTAAAAGTGAGGGCGCTCAAGCGGATGCATCCAGACATGATAAGCACAGCAACAATCAAAATGTTTCAACCTAAAATACATTTTCTGTTAAATGATTTTTTAAAACGAGAGAAAGACTTGAAAGAAAATAAATCACATACAAACATTAGGCCAAGAAATAACGAAAAGGATGGGTAAAGTCTTGAACCAATTTTTTTTTCAAGTCTGAACGAATTAAGCGACCCTAGAAGTATCCTAAAGAACGATACATTTCAGTTAATTTAAAGCGATGGAAACGTGAAATACGTGATGCGTGTTTACAGCAAATGTTTTTGACATAAATGGTAGATTAAATTATAAAATATAAAGCCATCTTGCTTTTTGACATATTTGGAGCGCTCGCATTAGTCGTTATCAGTGATTTAGAACCGAACTCTGTTTCTGACTTTCGCAACGATATCCGTTTTTCCGCAAATTTCTGCAGAAAAAAAAATATTTTTTTGATGATTCGACGTTTCTACTAATCTGCCAAATGATACGAAGAGAACTTATATTTTGAAGTTATATATTGTAGTCTGAAATTAAAGGTAAAGGCCCATATGGATTTTCTTTGAAATTTTGAAATTAAACTCAACCTTTATTTGATACTAGGAAAATCAATAAATTGAGTTTCAAAATAAATTAACACCACGTGCGATTTAGCAAAAGGGTTACTCATAGAGAATGCACATTTTTGTGCATGAACATGTACATGTTTCAGGTATTACATTTATTAGATATCATAAATAAATTCGTATCGCATTTAAAAAACATACTGCTTACTTATTTCAGTCAAAAAAATCTCCTTTCAAGATACATTTCTTGGAAGTACATGTAATTGCATTTCTTTTTATATTTCAAATATTTAAATAGATAAACAACATATCGAAAACACTTAAATTTATGCCTAAAATTATCTTTGAAACAATTTACAAAGATAATGGCACATTATGACACATTAAATGAGATTGTAGGGTGGTCTTTCCGAGCATAGCTGAAGAAATGAAAACTTGAAATTATTGATAATGATTTTTATTGCAATTTTCTCAAATATTGAATTAAATTTTGGAAATTTAAGGTTGATACGCATTATTTCACAGCGGTATCTAGTAACCACGACATTCAACGGACAAAAATGACTTTATGAATATGATGTTCCCAATTCCTAGACACTTCCCTCATTATCTTTCAAAAGTAAGTATATTTCTGTGAAGCCAGTCTAACTAAGATCTCACATCTAACTAACCAAGACATTTAAAAGACAAATATGACAAGTATTTCTATGCAACCAATCCAAAAAAGATGTAACATCTAGTTAGATGTTAGATCTTTTATAGAATAGAATCAAGACATTCGACAGACAAAAATAAAATTTTCAATAAATATAAAGTTCCCAATTCCTATAGTCATTTTCCTTATTATATTTCGAAAGTAAGTATATTTCTGTGGAACCAATCTAACTAAGATCTAACATCTAACTTACCAAGACATTCAACTGACAAAAATAATTTTTTTTAATAAATATGATGTTCTCAATTCCTATAGTCATTTCCCTCATTATCTTTCGAAATTAAGTATCATTCTGTGGAGCCAATCTAACTAAGATGCATGTATCTAACATCTACCTAACCAAGACATTTAACAGACAAATTTAATTTTTTTTTATAAATACGAAGATCTCAATTAGTCATTTCCCCTCGTTATCTTTCGAAAATAAGTATTTCTATGGGGCCATCCAGAAATGTCACGCGATTTTTTAAGTTTTTCAGACCTCCCCACACCCTATGTCACAATTTGTCACAAATTTCCAGTACCCCCATCCCCCTTTCAAAATAATGATGACACGATTTTTTCGATCGGTAGTTAGTACACCACTAAAATAATAAGCTTATATGTAAAACGAAAATTTAATGTGCTGAAACATTTTCGGTTTTGCCCAGGCGACATGTCCGGCTTCGCCCGGGCGACATGTCCGGTTTCTTCCGGGCGACATGTCCCGGGGCTAACCAGTGCAGAAACGTACACACAGTGTACACTTTTTGGACTATTGGAGTTCGCCATAAGCATCAGTCCATGGACATTCTACCCAGTCATTCAAGGAAAGCAAACCTTGAATGAAAGGGCGACTGATTTATTATTGGCAGGTATAAGAACGTGACATCACACTGACTGTCTACCCCTCCACCCCTATTGTCACGATTTGTCACAAATTCAGCATACCCCCCCCCCCCACCCCCTAAAACCGTGACATCATTTCTGGATGGCCCCTATGCAACTAATCCAAAAAAAGATTAACATCTAACTAATCAAGACATTCAGCAGACAAAAATAAAAGTTTTCAATAAATATGAAGTTCCAAATTCCTCGACATTTCCCCTCGTTATCTATCGAAACTAAGTAAATATTTCTATGTATTGATCTTTGAAAAACAACCCATTGAAAATTAACCTCCAGAGACGTACTTAAGCAAAAATTATGTTCGTTATTTGAGCATCCATTGGCTTAATGCATCAACACTCATAATCGAATTAGTATTGGATTATTCGGTTATTCCTCGCCTAAAACTTTCGTTACATATTTTATTTATATCCTCTTATTTTACAGGTTAATGCGAGCGTTGACGCTCTTCCAGTGATCTCTAATTAGTTTTTCTTCAAGTTAAAAATACGACAAGATCGATTCATTTCAGCCTAAATAAAAATCCTAATTTGCGCAGAATTAGAGGAACGCAGCTATAGACCCAGAAGGCAAAGACGTATGTAATATTAATTCCAGCCTAAAGCATTAACGGTAAAAAAATTATAGATTCAATTTTCATTTGTTTTCATTTCCTTGAAATATAACGTCAGGGCCCCTGGGAAAGACATTCTTAATTGAAAACAAATTAAGTCTTTCAAGTATCCTATATATGTCGTGACATTGCTGAAATACTAAATAAAAACAGCATATTGATTAAGAGGAATTTATTTCTGGTGCTCTAATCTTGTGCACGCAATGACGCTTTGAATCATGAAAAGACTTGGGTAATTATTAAATTCATACCAACATTTCAGTAATTTAAAAGAAAGAAAAAAAAAACACTAAATGCCTATTTTTGTAAACAGATTTGTATAGCAAGATTCTGCTTTAATCATACTGCATTCATATTTCTCTAGAATTAGTATCATTATATGTTTTTCATATATAATTATCAAAATTAGATCAGTAACAATGTACAGACATTGAAAAAAAGCTTGAGAAATATATTTTCATTAATACATTTTTTGTAATAAAAAGGTTTTTTTAATAAAACAAAATTTATTACAGTTTTTTTTATTCAAGCTTTAAAAATATTTCAAAAATTATTAAAATATGTGTAGATTGGAACATTCAAGTTATTTCCAAATATCGTGCAAATGTTTTTTTAAAAAAAATTTCATAAGTATACCAATATATATTTAAAAATGTATTTAAAAATATCCAAACATTGCATTCTTTAGACGGTATTTTATAACGTATTTTACAATAACATTTAAAATACATTTCTATTGCACTATACAAATGCAGTTTTCTAAATGCGTTTAAAAAATATATCTTCAACATTTAGACTTGTTAGAAGAAATGTTACTAATACACCTTACACTGTTACTCTTGTTAGAAACTTATCGTTCACGTGCAAAATTGATAATATTGACAAATAATGATCTGCTTTGAAATATGATTGTATAATTGTACACATGATTTAAAACTTAGGCCTACACTGTAAATATTAAATTTTGCAGTAATTTTTAATTTGATATAATTTAAATATATCTAACAACATATCGATTTGTGGTACGGTTTTTTAAATGTACAAGCTTGTATTTTAATTAAAACCTATTTCTAAATACACTTTATAATCTTTATAAATATATATTTATTCATACTGCAGGTATCCCAGCCACTTTTAAGCTCGACTATATAGGATTTATAGGACATCTTGCCTCAAAAAATAGGACAAATATAGGACATTATTAAGGAAATATAGGACATCACAACACCAAACAATGTAAAATGTGAAATATTAGCGCATTCACAATTGTCGCCAAAAACTATTCAGGATTCCCCCAGAAATTTCAATTTCAAGTTAACTTCCCTGACTTTTCCAGGTTTAAAAATTTTTCCTGACCAATGACAACGTGAAAAATTGACATAATTTGCAAATTTGACACTAATAAATATTTTTTTAAAATTTACTAACGACAATTTTGAAAATTTTTGAAAATGTGACAATTTTGTATTCATTAAATGTTAAAAATTTGTGTTCGGAAAAAGTGGGAAATTTTACAATTTTGTCCTCGGAAAGCGTTGAAAATTTGCAAATGTTTCATCGGAAAATGTGGAAAATTTGTTCTCGGAAAACCTAGAGAATTTTGCAAATTTGTTCACGGAAAACGTGGACAATTTTGCAAATTTGTACTGGAAAACGTGAAAAAGTTTGCAAATTTATACTTGGAAAACATGGAAAATTTTTTAAATTTGTACCTGGAAAACGAGGAAAATTGTGCAAATTTCTACTCGGAAAATGGGCCCTGAGCTAACCATGTATAAATATGACAAAATTTTTATAAAGGATTATAAAGGATTTATAGGACATTTTATCCAAATATAGGAAAATATAGGGCATCATTGAAAATATAGGACAATATAGGATTTATAGGACGGCTGGGATCCCTGCATACTGTACTGTATTGCTAAACTCCGTTTTGAATCTCGAAGATTTTCAAAGATCAAATTCTTCTAATTAGACACCAATGAGGGTGCTATAGATTACATCCTCAAGATGGCGCTGATCATGAAACTTTCGCATATGCAAGGTGCTACCACCAGATGCCGCGTCATTCAATTCGCAAAGATTACCCAATAACCTCGATCTTCATCTGGCGGATGACGTCACGTGCACATGTCAAAGCAAGAAAACACGAAAAATAATGGCAAGAATCCGTAAGAATTTCGCGGCTTGGTAAATCGATATTTCGGCTGCTGTTGACGGCTGCCACCTGGTGTCGTTGCGTCGCACTTCCAAGTGTTCAATACTAGTATTGTTGCTGATTTGTCTCGCCAGATGGCGCCACAAGACCCGCCATGCAATAAATGCCAGAATTGCGACTCGGAAGCATATCTGACAGGATTATTGTTTGTTAAGAATTTGTAAACAATATTAAGTCCCTTTATGGGCTATAGAAAACCAATCGAGAACAAAGAAGGCGATGAACAAAAGGATTATGAATTTTCAAAGCAAAAACAAATAAAAATTGAACAATAGTGGTACTCAGACAGAAGCATTTAAAAATGGCACTTTTATCAGTTGTGAAGTCATGTGTGCAAAAAGAATGAATTAATTGGTTATAAACACTGTCAGCGATAATCTTGAGTAATTTTATAAAGAAAATTAACTTGCAGATTTTGCAAACGTGTCTTCACGACCACCTTTTGAATTTTTTGGAGCGTTTTTAAAAAACATGACCACCGATTATCCGGGCTCATAATCTGACCCCGGATAATCGGATAACCGTTTGTCGATTTACCGGGGTTCTTTTGTTACATATCGTCATTGTTAAAAACATGATAGGGAAAGGGATGTTTTTCTGTGCCATTTTTTTTTTCAGAAAAACATATCACATTAGTTTGGAAAAAGCTACAAGTTTTCAAACTATTCAATTTTTCCGAAAACAATGACAAACTTTTCATACACGAAAAATATTTTCTATAAATACAAAACTAATTTTGCAAGTAAAACTTGTAGACCCCCCTTTGAAAAAACAGTAATAAACTTTTTCAAAAGAAAATATATGTATACAGTACATGCATACAACGTTTCCAACTATGCAAAAGTTTTTGAAACATGAAATTTGTTTTTCAAAAAAACGGTTTCTAAAAGAAAAGGCAATTTATTCCAAGATATATTCCAATTTGTAAAATATCATTTTCTTAATGTTACTGATTTTACTAGAGATGATTTTTTTTTGCTAAAAACTAACACTTTGGGTAACAATGACACGTTTTTCAAATACGACAAACTTTGTTTCTGCGAGCTCGTACTTGTAATACTTGTATAAAGACACTTCTTTCTAAAAAAAAAATCTTTTTCAAATCCAAATATAAAAATATATACTTTTCAAACTATGCAATTGTTTTTGAAAGCCCTGCAAGATCTTTCAAAAGCGACACAATTTTTAAAAACCAGTTTCTAAAAACTTTCAATAAAACTAGCAAATTTCATAAAGAAATAATTCAATTCATACAAAAATATATTTCTTAAATTTCATAAAGAAATAATCCAATTCATACAAAAATATATTTTTTAAATTTTAACATTTTTACTAGAGATAATTTTTTGTTCTAAAAACTGACAACATTGCCAAACCATGCCATTTAATTTACAACATAAGGCTTTAAAAATATTCTAAGGTAATTATAGTTCCATAAAGAAATTTCATAAAGAAATAATCCAATTCATACAAAAATATATTTCTTAAATTTCATAAAGAAATAATCCAATTCACACAAAATATATTTCTTAAATTTTAACATTTTTACTATAGATAATTTTTTGTACTAAAACCTGACAACATTTCCAAACCATGCCATTTATTCTACAACATAAGGCTTTCAAAATATTTGTTGGGGGATAACCTGTCCGTTATCTATAGTTGATTGCACTATTGGTTTATCACGCTTTTATACATGTTCACGTTATAATGTTTTTAAGCTCTGGAATTGGATTGCAATTTATCGTGTGTATTTGCCATAAAGGCGCCTCTTGCAATTCGGCCA
>JAQGAO010007764.1:0-10988 GCA_034697705.1 Ommatoiulus sabulosus
TCCACGTTTTCCGAGTACAAATTTGCAAAATTTTCCACGTTTTCCGAGTACAAATTTGCAAAATTTTCCACGTTTTCAGAGTACAAATCTGCAAAATTGTCCACGTTTTCCGTGTACAAATTTTCAAAATTCTGTAGGTTTCCCGAATACAAATTTTCAACTTTTCCCGAGGACAAAATTGCAAAATTTCCCACTTTTTCTGAGCACAAATTTTTAGCATTTTCCGAATACAAAATTTTCCCATTTTAAAAAATTATCATGCAATTTTTTTACATTTTTAGAAAAAATTCTAAGTTAATTTTCCAAATTGTCGTTAGTAAAATTTTAAAAAAAATATTTTTCAGTGTCAATTTTAGAAAATGTGTAAATTTTTCACGTTGTCATTGGTCAGGGAAATTTTTTTAAAACCTGGAAAAGTCAGGGAAGTTGAAAATGAAATTTATGGGGGAACCCTGCGGACATGTCTATGCATGAGCCATGCCAAAAATTTGACATGAACGTGAATAACCCTACTAGAGTATATAGACATGCATGTACACGTACAATATATCCATACATGCCCACTTTTTGGTATGCCCTTCCATCTCATGCTTTTCCATCCTAAGCAAGTCATCATATGCTGCTCGAATCAAATAGGAGTAATAAGTTAACCGTAAAATGCATTTCAGTTTTACGTAGCTTCTAGCAAAGATTAACTCAAGCAAGAAAACACAAATTAATAAAGCTGTATTTTAGCATTTACTATGCATGTGCAGATCTATTTGCTATTTATATTATCACGCATATGTAATTAATTTAATTGAATTTAGAATTCATGCTAACGTAATTGTCGATTTAATACCTGAAACTCATTAAAGCATCGGTTAACCGGAGATTTTTGTGGAATCCGGATAATCGATATTATGTTATACGCTACTGTATATGCACATTAAAAACTAAACACAACTCGATGCGGGGCTTGAATGTCGTATTATATACTGAAAGTCTGAAAGTTTTCATGTTTTTTTTTCTTCCTAGAAAAGCGTTTTAATTGAAGAGCCTTTGAATAGTCCCAATTAGCCTTTTTCTCAGTTTGACGATTCAGCTCCCTCTGGTGCCATAAGCTGGCGACGCGTGCATACGTTAAACTCGGAGTGCAAACAAAGCCCTATGCGAGGGAGTTAATCGTCAGAAGCAAACCCATTTCACGGTCTAATTCAGTGTCAACATCGACAAACATATGTAATTAACATCCCATGAAATATTCACAAAATATTCTTTTTGTGCAAAACCGTTTCATTTTAATTAAAGTCTGTTTTGGAAAGCCAAACAACGAGCGCTACAGCTTGCACTCGTTGGGAGAGGGGGGCACGAGCAAAAGACAAAATTAAATGATTGCAAAAGATAAAAAGGTCTAGCATTAACAAACAACGAGGGAATATTAATAAGCAGAAAACAAAAGTGAAGTAAGTGGAAGGGAAAATTGTAATACGAGTCAATGAAAAGAAATGCAAGGCTGATAAATGTATGAAATTATTTTCACGGAAAAGAAAGCCTGCAGGACGAGGCAGAGCCCTTTGGGAATATAACGAATTAGATATGCAACGAGGAAAAATGAAAATTTCAATAACACGCATTTATCAATTTACTTGACTCGTAAGGAAATCTCCTCGCTTTTTATGCAGTCAAAGTATTGATCGTTTCCTACTTACCTCTAAACATGGAGTAAAGGGGGGCATCGCCGGTTATGAGAGAACATAATGAATCCAAGGATTCTCGTCTGTCCGAAAATGCTGAAAGTAAAATCAAATAGAATCAATGGAAGTTCTCTAAATGACATTGGACACTATTGATTTAGTAAGGTAACGAAAATGACTGTCAATAAATAACATCGAGCGACGGTGTGCTCATCTCGGTGCTATACAGTACTGCACCGTCATTTGAAGACATTAAACCCTTGAGGACAAGCGAAGATATATACTTCAGACAAATATAAAACTTTGGATTTGTTAGTATTTTGAACTATAAGCATCGTGTGCAATTCGATTTACAAACAGTTCAAAGGTATTTTATTTTAAAGCTAATTCAACAATAATTTTTCCGTGATTTGAAGACATTAAACCCTTGAGGACAAGCGAAGATACTTCAGACAAATATAAAACTTTGTTGGATTTGTTCGTATTTTGAACTAAGCATCGTGTGTAATTCGATTTACAAACAGTTCAAATGTACTTTTAGTTTTAAAGCTAATTCAACAATTTTTTTAAACTTTTGGTACACATTATTTTTAAATTGTCCCTTAAAATGGAACTATGTGGGACGAAAATTATCAGTTCCTCGATGTTCGGGCAAGTAATAAAAACTTGGAGTATACAGTAAAATTTGTCACGGGTCAAGATTTAAACGTGTTAGTTAATTAAGGAACACTTAAGCTGACAATGTGCATTGTACATTGAAACTACTAGAAACTACCATAAATCATAGAATAATACTGTATTTGGAATGGTTGCAATTTGTCAGCATCCTCAATAAAATAATAATTTGGAAATCATTAAATTTCATCGAGATAACGCACATGCAACTGTTTATATTTATTGGCCATATTGTTGTCCCATTTCCAGATGGAATTGCCTGTATTTCAATCGCTGAATGTTAAACTAAAAATACTCGATGTAATAGTTATGCTTATAGCACCAGGTTTATGGTTCCATTTCCTTGAATTATTAACATTTCTACGAGTTAAAGGGCTTCGTCATTTCCTCTGGCGCGAAGGAATGTACAGCATGTCGCGCCATATACAGTACTGACTGAAATTAAATTCGCACTTGATCTCTAAGGATAATAATTCACTTTTACTATCCTACGTGATACGATTGTCAAGCATTCTTCTAACAGTAATGGTAATGCTCTCTGATTATCCAGCATCATTGGATAACCTTTATCCTTTATTAATTCACTCGCTGCCGTATGCATTTTACTGCCCACATACCTGAAATTACGCCTGAATCGACCTTATTGGCCATTTCAGTTGCACCGAATTTTACCTTTAATGGCAGTGCCCGGATCAAACTAATGATCAACATGTTTACTTGATGCTAATGGGAATACATTTTCACTTTGATTGACATCCCTTATGTTAAATTCTTTCTCTAATTATTAATTAGAGCGTTTAAGTAACGCCCGGAGCACCAGATTGTACAAAATTTAAAGGTAAAATTGAAATTTGGCGGAATTTTTATGCTAACATTTATAAGTACGAGCATGCCATTGTTATACATAAGCGAAATTACTTTAGAAATATCGAAATTTCATTTTCGTTAATATTTAAAAAATGTCAGCAATTAATCCGTGTGAACGTGGACAGTTTCATCGTCGTATGAGTCTGGACGGCCATGTTGGGGTACATTCTCTTATTATATGGTGCATACATGCTTATGAGGGATGTGCTAAAAATCCAGGAAACGTAAACCAAATTTATCTCTGAAGAAGATTTCTGTATTATGTACTTAGTGTGGTAATTATGGAAACTTCCGGTATCCAATTCTAGCTTCCAAGTGCTTTCATTTCCGTAAATGATAACTGCTCATGTATAACAACTCTGAAAACGACCGTGTTCGTGGATAGTGAGAGAGAGAGGGGACGCTCTAAGGGATTTGACCCTTCTGGCGCAGGGTTTATTAATTGTTCATAGATATTGACGAAAATATTAATATTACAATTCATATAATCATTGTTGATTGACAAAGGACCGGAAGCTGGACGTTGACATAAGTATCTGAAATTACTTTATTAGTATCAGACTGTTTACTGTATATAATATTACTTTTTCGGAAACATCCCTTGTGTACATACAGTACATGTATTCTAGATTTTTCGTCTCCCCCCGCCCCCGCTTCATTTTGGGTTGAATTGGAACATTGTAATGCATTTCAAAAATACACCTTTTGCGTTATTAAGATGCGTTTTGAAATGCATTATAATGTTGCGATCTATACATATTTCCAAATGCATTTCTTTTTGATGCAATTAATTGAGATATAAAGATGAAGATGCTTGTATTCCAGCTCTACGGACTGCAGTCAATTTTTAAAGATCTTAGAGGACGTGCACCTTTCGTTTTAGCTACCTTTCCGCGCTGTAAACTTTATGTAGTGACGACATTGGATGTCGTCGAGAATATTTATGTCTGGCCTACGCAAGTTCGATCGTAACGATGCATCCCGTTAACTCGGTGAAAAAAAAAATCCTTCGTAATGCGCTGCGAAGCATTAATTCAACTTTTATTTGTGTTTTTATGGTCGTTCGGGAAGCTAGAAATATGCATTAGTGTATTAAAAGTATTCCATTTTGGAAAACGGGGTGAAAGAAGGGGCTGCTTACATAAGCATGAATAGACGGGATGAGGGAACGTGAACGCCACCAATTCAAAAATCTATACAACGATATGAATTTGTATGTTTACGTTATGTATTGTGATTTAAGTCATGGCCGTTTATTGTTAGCCCTCGCTCAATGCCAGCGGACTTGGAATGGAACTTTGCCTTTGGTTTTATCGCCAGACTTCTGGGTATGAAAATCAAATCTGTGTATTTACGATTCGATTCGTAAATCAGCGGGGAATAAGACGAGGTCTGGCGAACGTGCCTTTCTAAAGGGTTGCTAATATGGTTTCAGCTCAACTGCATTTTATGGATGCAGTTTATTACGCTTTAAAGCTACTGCACTACGGGGGGCTAATTAAGTAATAGTGTGCAGCCAAGGTGTGAAGCTTTCATGATAGGCTCTAATGGTCCTTTATGAGGGAATGGCGCGGGGAGTGTTCTGCGCAGGTCGGAACGTGTCTGGAATCCTCCAGTTTTGGATTTCTTCATACAAAAAAAATCTTACTGTACTGCGCTGGTGATGGTAATGCAATCGCGGCCTTTTATTCTCGAGTGCGTTCGGACGGATTGATTTTCGGAATTATCGACATTTTCGCTGAGCTTCACATAAATATTTCCGAGCGGTTGTTTTCCTCGTGCGTTTTTAATATACAACGCGTGTGAAGACACGTTCTTGAACATGAAAATCAAAGGCGAGAACTGCGCTGATGAATAACAAGCGGTTGGTGATATCATGACGTCATTTTAACACGTGATAAGATAACTTGCATATGACGTCAAGTAGCTCGTGGGCGTGGCTAATGTGGCTCGGTTAACATTGTGGGCGTGTTGTGGGGTACACTAAATTTTGGCTCTAACTCATGCGTTCTATGCTGCAAAAATGGCTTTTTGGGACGTTAAAGTCGTGTTACTGGATTATAAAAAAACGGCTTTTAGTGCTAGATTTGGCCAATTACGAGCGAAAAATGGCGTTATATTCTGGCCTTGACCCATACAATTTGGAAATGTCATTTTCCAAGAAAATTTACATTTACCAAATGTATCCAACATGGACATCGTTAATACTGTTCACCTGTTTACATTTAATTCCACTCGGTTGATTCGAGACAACCACGACATTTTCCTCTTTCTCGTTAACTTTTCTTGAGTCCTGTCTTCTCACGTTATAACTTTCCTGAACGTACACCGCAACCAACATCAGCACAGGCAACCATTTTTGGAACTGTATACCTTACACCAATATACCGTGAAATATCCCATTAAGTCTTATCTGGGCGGGGCAAGACCTCGTGGTCTGCTTGTCGTCTGCTCGTGAAAGTTATCTATGCATGGAAATCACTCGCTGGCACATGCTTTTTAGTCGATGATTCAATGAAAACGTCATTTGATACCTGCTGCTACGTAAGATCAAATAACTCTTCATAAGGTCCATTTAATGACATTCAAGTCCTGGAGTTTCTAATGGGCAACAAAACGAACACCTTTATACCAGTAATGAGATAATGAATTGTAACGTATTGATATGCTCTAACGAATATGTACAGTTTATACTGTAAAGTAGCTGTAGAATGTAGATTTAAATAAAATACTTAATGAATTGGAGTATTTTTAAATTTCCCAACATAATTATAAATGACGTTCTCGAAATAATCTGTCATATTATCGTGCAAAATGGAAAATAATATCATGTTAACTAAAACGTTATGGTTCATGGATTCATCCCTCCTCTTTTGCAATTGTTTTTTAACATCAAAATGGGCAACCATCAATTAATTTACGTTCGACTAAATGGCGGCATTTGCCTTTTAAAACAAATACATGTGCCGTATCTATACGGTACCACAAACTGTATGCATCTTTTTTTGCGCTCATCCCGCTTAATTAGTTTAGAAAATATTCCACTGGTGGTGTTGGTGATTTGTTTCAAATCATTTCTCGGTTTTTTTAGGTTAGAAAACGAAAGTATTACATTCATGTTGTAATATACCCCGAGCAAAATGTCAACTTGATGCAATGAGAAAAAATCTTTTTTTTACGAATTTTATGTCGAATATATTTTCTTTCAACAAAACACTAAATTTTATCAAAAATTCAATAGGATCCACCATTCCTTTTTTTTTTCTTCAATATTGTTACCGTAGTCCATGTGGACATTCTCTACATTATATCATGTTTTTCCTTTAGGCTGCATTTACATTTAAATTATTTGGTAACGAAAAACCAATGTTCAAGCCGATAGTGTTTGTATCTCGTAACCATATGATGGTGTGCAGAGAATAGACAAATACTTATAAATAAAATAATGACTGGCTGCCAGGCCTCGATATAGTTGTAGTCAAACGTGACACACGCACTTCACAAATAATTAGAAAATTTAGAGAAAATGTCTCCATTTCAGCGTAATGTTCGTCACTCCATCAGATTCAATCAATGATACACGTTCCGTTTATATGTTGTTGACTCTCGTAAGCTGTTCTTACATCGCTCATCATTGATGCATCGTCGTCAGTCAGGTGGGTGTTACTATCAAACAGTAAAAACAACCGCAGCATGTGGTTTTTCCATTTTTTTATTCCATTTTTTAAATTTGATGGACTATTAAGTACGCGTTAAATTATAAATATTTCGACCCAATACCATGTGTCATTTTCATCCATTTACGATGAAAAACGTGTACATGGCAACTGCAGTTTGTTTATCTTTTCCAATGTTAGCAAGTAAATTATTCATGAAGCGCTGCTATAGGAATTTCTTCGCTGGTGTAAAATGTGGCTACGTTTAAAACGTTGGGCTAGTGATATGGGCAAATAAAATACCCATATCAGTCCGCCATACTTCCATCTGAAACTCGGATTTATTGAAATCCCTGTGGCATTTAAATATGTTTTCGCGAATTTGAATGGTGGTTGACAACGTGCAAATCCGTTTGCATAAATCTGCATCATGGTTCTATATGGCTTTTGATTTTTTCTTCTTCAAAATTTCTTTCTGGAGAGTTGCTGCAAGTCTAACATTCAATGGATTTGTGCATGGCTCCTTGCATACATTGTATACACTATGACTATGAGTAGCTAGACATTTTTTGGGCTCAAAAGACGTCGAAATGAAGTTATTCTAAGGAACATTTCTGCAAAAAGTCTAAACATCGAGTAATTCCCTTTAATAAGATACCGAGTGGGGTACAATACACCCAGTAGGTTCTATGCAAAGTTCAGATGGCGATGCATATACAGTGTACAGTACATCAGTAGAAATGATGACTTTAAGCTTAACTTAATTTTGCAATTTTACTTAAACATTAAAAACGGAGCGTGCATGCTCTGCGATACGCATGCGTATACATGTACAGTATACCTCTAAACCTGTAAAATGAAAAAAAAAATTGAGAAGTTTTAAGGTTAGGGAATAATAGTATAAATGCTAATAATGAAGAATATGCGCGCTGCGCAGAAATCTAAGCCATCCACTTTTATTTTGCGACTTATTTGAATTCTGACAAAAACTATCCATAATACCACTTGAAATTGTATTTCAGTAATACTATGATGTCTTTCTGTTTTTATCGTGGATGCATTATTGAATATCTGATTCATCGTATGTGAAAAGTTTACCATAAATACGGTATCGCGTACGGTAGTACATGCACATTAGAAATTTGCAAGCGGTTTTGGAAACTCGAAGTCTATCAATCGACGAAGTTTGCCGCCATTTCTGTTCTCGACTTTAATTAAACCGCCCCAAGATCATCACAAAAGACGGATTTGCACTTCATCGTCACACTCACTTGATTAAAACTCTCGTAGAACATTCATTTTATTGTTCGTAAATATTGTCCTGGTCTTCAAATCCCTTTGAGATTCGCCCTGGAGCAATTCCATTTAACGATTGATTTTTCAAAGGGAAATTAGACCCTAATTTTATTAAATGTGCATGTTTGAAAGTACGCAGATTCGACACAATAGATGCGCTGGCTATTTGAAAAAAAAAATCTTAATTAATTAAGTGATATTTCTTGAAAGCATTTTCGGTAAAACCGACAGAGAGCCAAGTAGCGGCAGCCTCTCGAAACCGTCCAATGCCATTTTTAAGGCACGTAATCTACGTCCGTGCTATAAATATCTGGTCTTTTGTGAAGGCGTTTCGATCCATGTATTTTACTGGCTGCAAGCCCATTACACACCCCTTCACGCACAGATTGCTTCCTTTGTTTATTTCCACTTGCCATGGCAAGTTTGAAAGAACAGTTTTCAACGAGAAAACATGCCCTCCTGCAGAAATGTATTGTGCTTATTTCGGCTTCTGACAGCCACTTTGTATTGCGACTGAAAAAAGTAGGTATAGTAGCTAGGCCCGCCATCGCTGAAGAATGGCTGTCTGGTGCATTCCGAACAATACTGCGAGATTTCTACCAGTTGGTAAAACCAACAACATATAAAGGCCAGTTAAGCATCAAGGAATTCATTCGCTTCCTGTGCAGATTAGGAAGTGAATTCCTAAAAAAAAAAAAATTTTGTTGGATCCCATATGGAACGTATTCTGACTGATAAATGTACTTTTCGTTGAAGTTTTGAAAACATGGAGTTGATTATACAAAAGTTATCCATCAAAATAAAGTTTCTCGCTTTTTGTTTAAACAA
Organism: Ommatoiulus sabulosus; assembly: GCA_034697705.1. Classification (NCBI taxonomy): domain Eukaryota; kingdom Metazoa; phylum Arthropoda; class Diplopoda; order Julida; family Julidae; genus Ommatoiulus; species Ommatoiulus sabulosus. Next base: position 8,999 of record JAQGAO010007764.1, read on the forward strand.
CGTCTTGCATAACAGTGGCTGATGATGACTTTTCAAAATCATAACAATCTTGTTATGTACATAATACTGTATTCAAAGCAACATGGATTCTGCATAAACGAATCAATCCTATTCTCGAGTGTTGATTAATAGATGTTTTTTAATATTAAAATCATGAAAACCATTGCTTGATTTATTTTCTTGACTGAAATTTAACATGAGAAATGGCTGAAACGGGCGTCATAAAACATTTTGGTCTCCATGGGGACGATGGTAACGGATGGTCTATCACTTTAAGACTTAAAGATAAATTTTTCAAATGATATTTTAAAACATTTATTTCCTATCCTTGTTATAAAAACTGCCATCGATTTCACTGCTTTAAAAATCGAAAATACTTCCCAATAAAAACTACTTTACTTAAGTCACGACGATTTTTGTTACCTAGACTTTAATTTTATTAAAATAAAGTAACGCGATGTATTTTCGGTATGTCTTTTAAAAAATACAAACGAAATCATAAACATTTAAAAAATTAAACACATTATTTATGTATTATAAGGGTTATTGCTTTATGTGTTAATGCGGACTCTTCAAATTGCGTACATAATGTTTCATAAATATTCGAAATCAGTGCTTTGTGTCGTCAAACTACCTTTATTTGCTCGAGCATGGCCACCTTATTAATAACCCATATGAAGGCTTATGTTTATGTCATTGTTGACAAATCCTAAGATAATCCGATCGTATTATTTTAAGATGTACATGTATTAACACTAATTAGCTACTTAAGTATGATTTGTATTTAAAAAGTTTCGTTAAACAGTACAAGTATTCGCTGTCCAAACAAATGCACAGGATGAAGCTAATGTGTAGATAATATTCTTCATAGGATTTTAATTAATTTATCATTGATATTTAATGTCTCAACTTCTATGTCAAAACTGCATAAAGAACACAGTAGCACTCGTAATCTAAAATTCATATACATGTACTGCTGTTATACATGTACATGTATGTACTGTATATGCATAAACCAATTTCATGTTCCTCATTTTTTTTTCTGAAATGTCGCATATTAATTTTAAGTTCAGATATGTATTACACCAGAGTTTTGAAGAAATCATATAATAAAATGACTTTAAATAATGTTTAATTATATATATGAAAAAAAAATCTTACGCAGTATACTGTATGCTAATTTAACTTTTCGAAGTCACTTTATATAGCTGATAACCGAAGATTATATAGCTGATAATGTTCAAACTCATAACACCTAATTCCTCTCGTAAAATTGCATGCCCTGATGTTTATTTTGCGTGTCATTGCATAATTTGTATCATTTTATGTACGCTATTCACAAGGATGGGTTTTACTAAGCTTATGATTTATTGTTGAATTTATATTTTTTTTATCCAGATAAATCAATAAACGCTGGAACTGCTGTAGACATATTATTTATAAAACAATTTTTTTACACCCATAAACGTTTCTGTTTATGGACAAAAAAGATTCATAAAACGTACTGTATTTGTTAACATTCTGCACATAAGAATATTCATAAGACTAATCATGACATTTATTTGTACTATAGCCTAAAAATTGTAAGATCAGTTTAAATCGAGTTTTCGTTATCCAACAGATCATTACAAGTAAATTCATTAGCGAAATTAGGGATCATCCATAAAGGACGTCCTGTATTTTCCGGGTTTTTAGACCCCCTCCCCTCCCCCCTGTCCGCCCTTGTTCGGTTTTTGTAAACCCCCCAATTCCCCCCCCCCCATGTCCCGTCTAATTTTGAAAACAGCTCGTTGATTACATAAGCAATTTTTAATACAGTAAAACCTGGAAAAGTGACATCCTTTGAATGGTGACCACTTTTTAGTGTTTTGTTTTTTCTAATGTACATGTCATTTCCTTCTTAAAAATTCTCCGTATAGTGACCACCTGTCTATTGTGTAAAGTGACCAGTGTGTGTTGTCTTTTTGCAATTTTTACATTGCCAATGTAC
>JAQGAO010007765.1:0-10987 GCA_034697705.1 Ommatoiulus sabulosus
CCCCTGTCCGCCACTGTCCGGTTTTTGTAACCCAACCCCTCCCCCCCCCACCTCCTCCCATTACCGGACGTTCTTTTTGGATGGCCACTTACTGAATGGCTCCTGAGAAAAATCATCCAACTCAGAACTTCATTCCAAGTTGCATTTAACTTTTTTTAGTTCAATGTTGGATCCCTTCATTTGTCCCCTTTTGCTTGACAATGCACTACTGCACACACCTTAGTCTGGAGGGTAGAATTGTATAGTCAAGGTCAGAGGATAACCTACATGTACATGTATATGAGGACTTCAGAGGCATACTGTGTCGAAGGTGTGCCAGTATAAAGGTAGTCCGTATGTCAACTTTCTTCAAGCTTTCTCAATTCTCATTCTCCCAAGTATTCAATGATCCTCAGAAATGTTATCCCACCTGTTTGCTAATAAAACAATCTGTTCTGAAACTTACCTCCGGCCTGCAATAAAATCCTGGTGCATATGAAACTTTCGTTGGCCACTGCTGCGTGCAAGGCAGTTCGACCTCTCGTGTCCCTCGAATTAATATATTCGATTTGATCGCCATTCAAGAGATCTTCCAAAAGATCGCTGTTCTCCCAAAGAGCCGCTTGATGCAGCAAACGGCCCGCAAAATCCTCTTCATCGTCCAAGCCATCAGTGAAACCTTCCATATTTGCCAATGCCTTAGCACGTCCAGCCAAACTGACCGGTATTATAGTACTATAGAAAAAAGAAAAAGATGGCGTTATTTCTTGACATCACCTAGATCTTCAACGAGTTCGGAACTCGCGTTTTTTGCCTCGCCTTTGTTTCTGATAACAACATATGCTGCACACAATAGCTAATTATAAAGAATTTGGATAAACGAGAAAACCATTTTGGGCAAACAGGTGTGGCTTGATTCGCGTAGGAGATTGTTTTCTGTTGAAGGGTGGAGGCACTCAAACAACCATTTTGGTCAGTTCTCAATTTAATTGCGCTTTAAAAACGCATTTAAAGAAAAGCAAACAAGAACGTTACGCAATCGAGCCTTTTATAGCGAAGTATACTTCGATGGCTCGTTGGATATAATTCGGAAACTCAAGAGTCGAGAGGCGTTTTCGTTGCACTATTCCGTTTAGTTGGTGTGTTTTTTGGATACCAACCGAAAAACATGCTTTTGCCATTCAGTTTCCTGAAATATTAATGCATAAACGCTGCATGCCAAATTGTTTTGCCACGGTGCATTCGGTTATGAGCCACTTTTGGCTAATTAATTTTCAGGCCAGACACATACCCTGCCTGTATTGCGCGCTTGAAAGCGCTTAATGAAAAATAACAAAAAAAATCGATGCAACTTTATAGGACATCTACCCTGAACGTTTAGACGCTATAGATATGGCATTACACAAAGCCGTCTTGTTTTAACCTTTTAAAATTTGGTATCTAATCAGTTGCTATCGCAATTGTGATACACTGTTACACTGTTTTTGTCGACTATTCGTCGACATAACAATATAGATTTGTCTGATTTCTATATAACATATGTTACCCAGTTGTACTAATTTTTATACAGGTGGTAGAAAACAAGTTAAACAACATTGTATTGGTGCGTGGAATTTCGTTAAATCATCTCGAATTGAATGAAGACATTTGAAAAAAAATAGAGAATCAGCTTGAAATCTTTAAATTAAATGACGAAAATATATACTAACTTCAATAGTTATGCATGGGAATTTGTAAACACTAAATTGCTTATTATTACGCTTGGGAAGTCATTTGTTCAGAAACTTCCTACTGGCTATAGGCCTACTAACTACATGTATATGTAATGAATATACACGTTATATTATATCGAATAAAATTACAGGAAAAAATCGAACATTCATTGTCAAAAATGGAGGCAAAGCTAAAATTCTTTATTCACTAGCCCATTATTTTATCATGAGGTTTTCCTGCAATTTCAAGCATGTTTTAATTTAATAAGAATATGATTGGAGGCACTTTGCACTGACATCACATGTGTAATTTTTATATAATTTACGGTTTTAAGCAATTGAAATGGAGGCAAACCTCAAATTATACAGGATGTTTGAGGGATCAAACATTACTCCTCGACATTCTAGTTGTATGCCACGTAAAAAAAGTTTTCATAAATTTGAGCAATATGAATTTGATGTCACCTTATTCTCAGAGCACATGCTTTTTATTTCATTATTTTTCTGAAACCTTTTCATATGGCCCAATTTAAGCTTCTATAGCTGGTGGTGCTGTTGTGGTATTCCCCGCGCAGTAATGACAGATCTTGTTGCTGGTTGCATATACCGTATACAAATTTAGTTTAAAAATACCCAAGGTCTATCATAAATGGCAAGGTGCCATATCTTCAGTCAAACTTGAACTTGTTAGTTCAATATATATAAAAGCCTGCACGTTATATAATATCGATCCCGTTCTAATTATTTGACATGTGATTTTTAATCCTTATCGTAATTTATCATCAAAAAACAACATTCTGTCAACGCTTTATACTTTGATATACGAGGATGCATGTTGCTAGCCTGGATATTATCGATTTCTTATGTTAAAAGCATATCCTCCAGTTTTCCAGACTGCTCATTGATTTTCTACGACTTGCAAGTGACGTCATGGCCTGGCGTTTTTGAGTGTTTTCCAAGGCTTCCTTTTTTTTCTTGACCCTGGTTCATGCCCTGGATGCGGAGGCTTGATTTTTTATCATCCGAGGAATGATTTGCTGTGTCCTTACCATGCACGCGTTCATGGTTTTACACCATATCCGCAAAGTGCATACTTTTATTTATTTTTTAATATGGTTACGCTTTTAAAAAGCACGAAAATTTTAATAGGTTAGACAAATACGTTGATGCTGAAGATCCATACTGCATTCTGCGTGCTAGTTTTAACTGGTGTATTTAACCTACATTAAAAACACATGTTCATGCTGCGTGCAAATGCTATTACTAGGCTTACATGATCTGACGAGTAGTGATACTAAATAGACTTTACCTTTGTTCTTTTGGCCGTCAAAAATATCAACCATTTTGAGACTGTCTTCTCGTCACATGTTTTACGTATCACGTGAAATTGCAGCGTTATTTTATCACCGATGCGAAGTAATTTTTTTGTCCACTTTCCCTTTTCGACCATATATAGATTGGCACAAATTCAACTGCTTGCTAGGCATAGGTTTGCCTCCATAGCCACGGTGGCGGCATCTGGTGTTGCGTTTTTAAATAAGGGAAGAGGGTTAACGTGCCTTCATGCACGATAGGATTTCATTTTTCAGTCGTGTAGGCTTGTGTTACGATTCGCAACAGTGAAAGTAGGCCATTTTTTGGTTTAAAAAATTGAAGATGTCAGCTACATGTAGTTTTTCTCCTACCTACATTTATATATTTCATTGTGCTTGCCATTTTCTTAATCGAAAAAATATGTAAATTTAATTTTTTCCACCCCATTATTTTTGATGTAATCTCACTATTGTAAGATTTTCCTTATTTTCGTGGGAAAAACAAGTTGGCATATTATTTTAAGGAATTCTTCAGTCTTCTACTCCCGTCCTCCAGCCTCCAAGTATTTGTCAGAAAAAAAATTCAGCTTGCGCATTGTCACGCACTGGCGTGCAAATTTAATGGCATAAATTGACCGAAAAAACATCAAAATTGGCATGAAAAAGTCAGGGTTAAATGGATATGGGCCAAATCAATTTAGCTTAAGTTGTAGCTGAAAAAGGTATAAATTCTTGAAATGTTTGTTTTGGGGTGTGTTGCTGCCGACTTAATTTTTGTGCCATTCTGTACATGTGCAGTCCATATATTTTACATAAATATATATAATAGAATTTCTTTATAAATAGTTCGTGTCTTTAATACTTCGCAATTTTGATTGCAATATCAGCTGTAGTACCGTCCATTTTTTCCTCCTAACAATTTTCAAACCTTTTCCCGCGTAAATCTGACCGTTGTGTGGCGACATCTCTTGATTTTCCCTCGTAACTTTTGAATACTGCAGCGACATCTTTTAAATTTATATTCCATCATGGAATGAAACATCTCGACACGATAACATGTAATGCACAGTCTTTTTGGTAAGTGTACAGTTTTACTATTTTTCTACGAATTGTGCATGAACATTGACTCTTGTCGGAATCATTTATTGTATCTGCGTGCAGTTAGTTAATGGGAAAATTTGGATACAAATTCCTCTTGACAGAATGATGCTAATCGTTGCAAGACAATATGCATGTGTGTTTTTTGGAAATATTTTGGAAAATATATAATTTGATTAGTGAAAATTGCGACAAGATGTGACAGAGCTGTGGTGATTGTGTTTCGAAAAATAAAATTGATATTGCATTAATCGAGAATTGGCATGACATCTGAAATTCCTGTAATTTTTGTAATTTATTACACTGCGTCATGCAAGTATAGAGATAACGGGTTCATTTTTACATAAGTTTTTGAATTTTTAGGCAGGTTCAGAGTATTGAAATTCCGTTAAAGCGATGCTAAAAAGTAAAATTGCAGAGACTTTAAAATATAAATCAGCACGAGAAAAATTAAAGCTTGAAGTTCTAAGAACGTTTTTACGAGTTTTTACTCAATTTCTTAAAATTATGTTTGATGAGCTTTGAATTATGTTTTGAAAAGCACAAAACTACATTAACATTAAAAAGTTATTCTTTTACGTTTTTTAAAATTTTCGATTTATTGTTGAAATTTCAACTTTATCCAAGTCGGTGCGAGGACGATTCTTTGTATACATACCGCAGATTTATAAGTCGTGCATCTAACATATTTGAAATGTTATAAAAGTTCCGATATTGCAAATTTCGCTGAAGATTTATGCAAACTTCCTGTTGACCTCGTCGACAGATAGCTTAATGTATTTATGTCGCAATTTTCGAAATACTTTTTTTTTAAATTAATAATACTCCAATAGAATGTTTCTTCCGTGAATTTCAGATCATTATGGCTTTCAACTCCGTCGACGTATTTTCCACCATTACCTTCATTAATGACACCAATCCTACGTCTTACATTGGCAACGGCCATCCTCATGTCCCCAATGATTGGAATCGCACAATATTAGCCTCAATTCTACAGTGCACGGAATGGCGAAATTCCCAGCATTTACTGTTTCAGTTGGCCAACACTTGTTTCGGTGTCTCATATTTGGCTCCAAGCGGCACATACGGGATTTTGTTTATGCACGCTGTGTTGATTTTAGGTAAGAATTCTACTAAAATAGCACATAAATACAAATGGTTCTGTGATTCGAATTTGGTGCTAGTCTTTCAGAAATGTTATCCGGGTACCCTAGTTTTCCTCGTTTAACCTTGGACTTGGGCTTAATGGTTCTAGTTATGCATTGCAACGTTGCTGTAGCAGGTGGCTGTTAACACTATTTAGTTTCCGCGCATTATTTGCGTTTTATTTTTAGTTCTAATTTAGTAGCAAAAATGTGCGCTGGAGAATTCTCTTCCTATACTCTTAAAAAGCCTTCTGTTTGCCAAGTGTTTGTCAAAATCCTTGCTTTGCTGGGAGGCAAGTCTATCAAAAGTAATTTTCCTTTAAAAATAATTGTCCTTTGCATCAGCACAGTGGACTAAAGGAACATTGAAGTGATTCAACTTTGAATTCTGGAAATATTAGATCATGGTTGATGCGAGTTCTATTTAATATTCACTACCATTTAATTTCTTTATTGACGCTCAACGTTTCGACCTTACGGTCTTCATCAGGAGCTTTCTGATTACATGTAGATACAATTTTTGTAATTACAAATACAAATTAAACTTCATTAAACAATTTCCCTATACACCTAGAATGCTAGAATTTGAATAGTCAACATTAGATGGCCCCCTGTAATTCCCAGTCAACCCTTTAGTAGTAAAATGGTTTATAAAATGTACTTTCGTAACTATATATAATGTTGAGATAAATATAGTTTTCCGTGTTTTATATTTCTCATGATTTTTTATAGACTTTATCAAGTGTCTACTTTAGTCGATTTCAGTTCAACAAACTGAGATAAACTTAAATTCATCACTGCATATGTGATGGAACTAAATTTAAATAAAACCCAGTTCCTGTATATAGTGTTGTCTTAGTTTATTGAGTTTCGAAAACCAAAATATTCCAAAATTTGAAACTTTTAGCGGCAAATGATGCCGAAAAATTGAAAAATTCCACAATTGTTCTTCGTGGTTCAAATAAAATTGCCTTCAGGCAAATCATTATTAGTTTCGGGTAACTAGCAACTAAAACTATTTAGTTGAGAAAAATAGTTGCGAGGAAAACTAAAACTATTAGTTTATTCGTAGTTAAATTAATATTGAGCAACTAATAAATAACATTTTTTTTTTCAATGTAATTTTCAACATTATTTTTTTTGTTGCTTTTTCTGGTTACCGGAAGTCTGTAACGGACGTATTTCGAGTAGCTAGCGCTATTCTGATGGTCGACAAAATATTTGTAGTCTAAAATACTGACACTAGTACTGTTATCAATTTTATGAATACTAAATATTCAATATCCAGTCCCTTCTTCTTTTAAAATTATATGCCTTTGTAGATTATATTTTTTTATAGATCACAAATGTGAAACTTTCGTCACACTAACAAGTATTAAGATTGTTTTCTAATATTATGCTTCAAATAAAGTCGTAATTGCGATCAACAAATTACCTATGGTGTTTGCCTTCTATTACCTTTTTGATAAGCCAATTTTAGCATTATGTTTTCATAGAAGGTAAACTTCTTAGGTAATTCATCACAATTACATTTTTATTTAAAGTATAATATTAAAGACAATTAATCTTAACATTTGTTTGTGCGACGAAATTTACCCATTTGTAATCTACTTGTATAAAGAAATATATTAAAAGGAGACAATATATGTATATTGTTATTCATAGAATTAATAACATCCCAAAGTACAAACAGATAGAAACTCGTTTTGGTCGAAAATTACGATTTTAGACTCAAAACATTTTGTCGACCGTAAGAATATACAGGAAACACATCCGTTATAGGCTTCAAGAAGTAAATAAATAAATAAACTAAGTAGTCGTTAGTTGCCAGTACAACTAATTTTTTTCAACTAAAATAGTTTAGTTAGAAAAGTTAAAAAAGTTAGAAAAATTAGTTACATGTATGTATCAGTACTTAAGAACAACAGTTTTAGTTGCTAGTTGCAATTACCACTCTAGTAATAACCTAGATGGCTAGATCATTAGCTAATGTCCAGATGAATTTTATCCGTTTCAGATATTGAAAGGTGAAGACATGTTCAAAGGCAAAGTGATGATCGCCAGGAGGACCAAACCTCAGCCGGCGCCTCCTCCACCGCCCGTCCAAGAAGGGGCACAACTCATGTGCTCTTACCCCCATCGGGTGTGCATGCAGAACAGGCTGGACGGCTACGAGTACTGCATCAGGCACATTCTGGAGGACAAGAATGCCCCCTACAAGCAGTGCAACTACATTTATCCCAAAAATGGAAAAAGGTGCACCAACGCCACCCTCAAATTGGAGAGGAAGGACGGGTGAGTAGACGGTTTTTAAGGGTTATGTCAAGGCGAACGCCCAAAAAATGCCAGGTTTTATTTAATAAAGGAACTCGGGACGGACTTTCCGAATCGTACTTTCGCAGTCTCCAAGTCACGCGTGCTCGTTCTGCCCGGGCCTCCAGTTTTGCATTCTTGGACTTGAAAATGGGGGTTTCTTTGACTGAAATTTTTAGTTTTGGCTAGTGTTTGTAGTTTTAATTATTCAGATTTGTGGTCGAATTTAGTTTTAATAAAAATACTGGAAATTATTGGTTATAATTTGTAGATTATATTTATTTTATACAAGCGTTTTATAGAAAATAAATGAAATAATAATAAAAAAAATAATGCTTAGAGCTTGCTGGACGACACTTTGTATAGAATAGTTTTAATAAAAATAAATTCAAATAATGTCAATTTATTATTATATATTTCTGTTAAAAAGTAATTTATTCTAGACTGCACTTTAAATCGATTGAGGTTTTAAAATTTTGTGAAAAAATTGATACGCCCATCCTAACTTTTATCATCCACAATGCTGAAAATATCTTTAAACTTTTCTATTGAGGAACAGCGAACGTTAATATTATTGATCCCTGTTTGGAACCATTTGTCCATTAGGAAACTCGATGTTTTTTTGGAAAATTTTCAAATCATCCGCGTAGTTTTATGTTTAGAAAGTACATGTACCGGTTTTTTGAAATTCTGGTTCAATCGTAGATGCTGCCGATTGCACGCTAATCGAGGCCCTTTCATGAGGCAGAGGGCGATCAGAAAACGGAAACCTCCGGAGACTCCCGAGAGCCTCACTGAAGAATTGGATCACTACAACGTGCTGGGAGATTATTTCGACATCGGAGAGGATCTCTCCAAGGAACTTCCTCCCACTGCCTTGGTGCAACTTCCGTTGAGTGCGCCGGTTAACCGCATCAGTAGGATCATAGGCAAGTTTACAGATTTTAAAATTTGCGGTCCGCGAAGGAGGAACATTTCCCAATTTTTTTTTTGTTTTGGATCACTCGAGCGCTAAAAGGTCGAGCACCCCTAGTTAGAAAATCCGAATTGGTTTGATAGAAATCTGAAAGTTTAACAGGGACACGAAATCGGAAACTTTTACCAAGACTTTGGGAATCATTTTTGCATATTTACATCATTTTGAAATATTGTGTAAAGTTACCATCGGTTTGGTTCTAAGGGGCCATTCAAAAAGGACTTCCTCATGTAGGGGACGAGGGATGAGGGGGGGGGGAAAGGTTGAGTTACAAACACAATGTGGACAGGGGGAGGGAGGGGTGTGTGACCTACTCGGACGTCCACTTGAAAAAAAAAATGCCAATTAAATTCAGTTCCCAAAATCAAAGGGAAATTGAGCCCAATATCGCATAGGCGAGTTATAAATTGCAAGTGTCAGTAAACAGGGTACCCCCAGTCCAGGAAAACCTGGAAAAGTCAGGGAACTTAAAAGCTTTAAAGCTCAGGGTCCATTCTCAAACTTTCAAATTTGCAAAATTTTCATTTTTCTCGAACACAAACTCGCAAAATGTTCAACCTTTTCCTAGGTCATATTTACAAATTTTACCACCTTTTCTCGAGGACATATTTGCAACATTTTCCACGTTTTCCAGAGTACGAATCTTCAACATTTTCGGAGTACAGATTCGTAAGATTTTAAACAGTTTCCGAGGGGAAATTTGCAACAGATTCTGAGGACAAATTGGCAAAATTCTCGACCTCTTCCGAGTAAAAGATTTTCGTTTTCCGAGCAAGAATTTGCAAAACTTTCAAAATTTTCAGAATACAATTCTTTTTAAGTTTCGGAAGCCCGAATGGCTGACCGGACACAATGCGGACAGTGGGTAGGGGAAGTCCAATTTTGGAAAAAAAATTGAGGACGTCCTTTTTGAATTCCGCTTTTCTATTCCGCAGATTACACGAGCGACAGTGACAGTGATTACGAGCCTGTTGCCGTCGATCAAACCTGGCGAGCGACGGTGGATTCGGACGCCGAAAGTATCGATAGCGAATACGACGATCCCTTGAAGTAAGTTTATTTTCAACTTTGAAATACGAAATTTCTAGGGAACCCTGGATTAGCGAAATACTTGGAAAGTATGAAACGTTGTTTCCGGTCAGTCTCATGATCGAGTTATTGACAATTTGATTTTTTCAGTGACTTTTTCTATTAAACATTCACGCTAAAATTACACCTTTCCGATGATTCCAGGCACGCGGGCGTGTATACCGCGGAAGAGACCACGCTCATAACCCGCGACAAATTAACCAGGCTTCAGTCTCTGTACATCGAGCAGTTCAAGAGGCTTCAGCACGAAATACGGGAGAAGCGTCGGAAGTATCTTCACGCTCTCAAACAGGAAAAGGAATCCTTCGGTAACTATTATTTACGGACACATACGGATTTTTTGCCTTTAGCTTTCGAGTTTCGATGCTTCATTTTTGCATCTATTGGCTTCCGGACGGTTTTATCGGAATGTCTCGATTTCTGACGGTTTTCTTTCAGAAATCAATGAAAATTTTTGATCCTCGATTACAGGGTTCCCCCAGTCCTGAAAAAGTCAGAGAACTTGAAAATGCCTGGAAAAGTCAGGGAAGAATGAATGACTTACTTTGAAAAGTCTGAAAAATTCAATGTAGTCATCTTGTTGCGATCCAACATTAATGCTTCTGCATGGTAGCTCAGGAGTCATTTTCCGAGGAGAAATTTGCAACATTTTCCTCGTTTTCTGAGTACAAATTTGAAAAATTCTCCACTTTGTCCGAGCAAAAATGTTCCGCGTTTTCCGAGTAAGAAATAGCAAAATTTCCCTCGTTTTTCGAGGAAATTTAAAAAATTCTCAGCATTTTCCAAGGACAAAATTGCAAAATTACCCACGTTTTCAGAGTACAATTTTTCAATATTTTACGAATATATAATTATCAAATTTTCAAAATTGGCATTAGTAAATCTTGCAAACTATGTCCCTTTTTGACATTTGCATTGGTCAGAGAATTTTTTTTTTAAAACCTGGAAATTTGAAAATGAAATTTCTGGGGGAACCCTGATTTGGTTTTTTCACTTAAGTCGTCGACGCGAAGGATTGAAATTCAATAAGTAAATACGAATGTGTGTAAAAATGATTCGAGCGCATTCATTTCACGCCGGCGCCGATGGTCGAGTGGTTTACGTGCCCTACCTTTCGACCCTAGTTTGCAGGGTTCGCTCCCCAGCAGTGGTCAGTAAGAATTTTGAGGATGTACGAAATTCTACGAGTGGCCGCTCTTTCGGATGAGAGTTTAAACCGAGGTCCCACGTAGATCCTGTTTGCTCTCTTCACTTTAAAGATCCTTCTCGGGGGTTCAATTCAATTCACAGGGTTGCCACTGACCTGCAAAGTCAGGCAAAACTGAAAAAGTCAGGCAACTTTGTCAAAATTTAAAGAAAAGT
>JAQGAO010007766.1:0-10987 GCA_034697705.1 Ommatoiulus sabulosus
TGCTATTCATTGTTTGATTTCAATAAAATAATAACAAGTATTGAAAGTTTGAACAAAACATGTTAATTACAAAAGCTTTACAAAAGTACGTCCCCTGCAATCAATGCAAGCCGCACATCTCCTATTAAAACTTTGACGCACGTTTGCCAAAACATTTGGTGTATCTCTGATTTGCTCAATTGCTGCTACCAATCTGACTACAAGTGTTTCAGGGTCATTCACTGGTGTTTCATACACCAGACGTTTGAGGTGTCCCCACAAATAATAATCAAGTGGTGACAAGTCTGGAGACGGGATGCGAAACCATCAAATGCTTGTAACTCCTTAATTAAGCCTCAAATGTAATTGTTTTTCCGATTGAGAGGTGTTTATTTTTCACTCCTCTACCTCCCTCTTCAGTTTGAGCATAACCTTTGGAATCACTGTGTATACTATCATAACAACATGAATAATTAAAAAATCCAATGGTAAATTATGGAAACCTACGATTATTTAAAAAAAAACCTAACTCTAGATCATTACAATCACAATCTATAAAGAAGCACACAATCATTCCAGACTTAACAAAACAAATGTACCAACAAGTTTTACCAAGTAATGAGACATTTTAACATGACAAACCTTGCAAAACAAAATCTCGCCTTCATAATTTCAACTTTACCCAAATACTTGAGGAACCATGGAACCAACATATTATTGGGGTCACAAATTAATGGTTTTCAAAAATTGTCCCGCCATCTTTGATTTTTGTTGCATGGCAAGATTTCGATGGTTGAAAAAAAATATAAATATCCCGTTTATTTATTAAACTTGTTTGAAATATATATATATATACATGTATATATTTGGCTATCATCACCAGGATGGCAGCACATTTGTCATGAATTACATGTATAAGCTCTTTGTGAAGATCTTCGAATGAGCATTGATGGTAATTTAAGTGTAACAGTTAATCCATGTACTGTAGTTGAACATAACTACAAAAGATAGATAAAATACTGTAGTTATACTGCAATTCTTATTCATTACAACTTAGTTTCAAGCACGCAATTGATAAGTTCAATTAAGACATACCTGTATTACAGTGAACTTCAGCTCGATCTAAAGGGTTGATTCTTACCAAAATTCGTTGATCGGGCAGTTAGTCTTATCAACGTATATAAATAAAATAATAAATAAATGTCCCTAACTTCCTGTGATAAGAAGCTAGTATCATTGCACTGCTGCTGCAACGTTAGTTAAACGTGTGAAAATCGAAAACGCACAATTTTCATTGTATATTTCAGGTGCAGAATGTTGACGTCGAGTCAACTTAATAAAAAATTGCTTCTCTGAAGGAAAATATCTCATTAAATGTAACTCATGGGAAACACTAATTCGAAATAAAGCCTGTAATAGTTGTGCAGCTATACGAGGTGAAATCTTGTCCCACGGGTTTTTTCTCCAATTTTTTTTAACGTTCCTGTTCACATTTGCTTGTCACTTTTTACCCCGTCTCCGTTTATTATCAGTTATGCTAATTAGGAAAGTTGTTATGTTCTTGGTTATCTTAAGGAATATGAAGTAAAAGTGAAATTCCGCACTAAATTATACCCTAATAAAACCGTTGAAGTTCTATCCAGTTTTTTGTTGTTGTAATCCAAAGAGCCTAAAGGTGGTCATGAAAATGTGTTTCATTTACCTTCATGCAAATTTTTAACTGAAATAAGTGCCGAGAGAATCACCACTCGGCGACGTTTTCAATTAGCTTATTACTAAGGCACTAGCAACTTGCGGGCGATGTTGGGAATTTTCAACTTTTTTTCCTAATTTAACTACTTGGCATTTCTCAGGAACTTGTAAGGATGTAAAAGGAAGAGATTGTGTGTCATGCAGTTGTTGTTGTCAGTGCACCTTCGCAGCTTTTCTACAGTATAATTTTACAAGGTTCTGTTATTGACAGGCTATGGTGTCAATGCCATTAACTTCAGAATTTTGACATATAGAAACGATATTTTCACGAGAACTCTTAAATAAAAGATTTTTTTTTTTTTCGAAGCATGAAAGTTTTTATACTATAGGTGTAGACAGACAGAAGCTTCGCAGATCGCACTTTGGAAGTCACGAAACCACGTGCGCAAAAGGAAGCATTTATTGGTTTGAAAACTGTATACGATAACCGTGAACGGTTGCTAAAGTGCGATCTGCGAAGCTTTCTATGAGTACCCCTATTATGAATTACGATTTCTACATTGATTTAATTTCTCGTATCATTTGGTTGAAAACGACGATAACCAAAGCTTTACAGATCGAACTTTGGCAGTTACGAAATCACGTAAACCTTAATATTAAGCGTGTCAATTTTGACTTCATGAGTCCTAAAAAATCCTTCCATGTTACCGTCGTTTTCAAACTAATAAAAGCTTTTTCGCACGTGTAGTCGTAACTGCCAAAGTGCGATCTGCAAAGCTTTTCCAGAGTACCCCTACTATAAACACCGATTTCTACAGGACAATTTATGGTATGAGTTAGGGTAATCAAGTAAAGAAAAAAAAACATTGAAAACAACTATATATACATGTATCTAACAATGAATGAATCAATTTATGAATTTAGACTACACTAGTGCTAAAGTGCGATCGGCGAGGCTTAATCTTCTACATACCCCTACTATGAATACCGATTTCCATAATAATTCAATTATGGCACCAGTTAGCTAGGGTTGTAAAAAAAAGAAATAAAAAAAGTTTAAAAAAAACTACATATATATATCAATTCCATATATTCCTATATATATATAATCAATTCCTCAATAACCGTTTGAATTTAGACCACACTAGTGCGATCTGCGAAGCTTTTGAGTACTCCTATTATGAATTCCGATTTCTACCTTTATTTCAATTTCTGCTGTAAGTTCAAGTTATAATAAAGTAAAAAAAAATGTTTTATAGTTTAGTTATGCAGTTTTGGTGTTTCTTGTTTCGTTATTTTGAGCTAAAGAAGTTGGAAGTGCAAATTTCAAAGAAAAAGATAATCCTAGTCTATATTTTCCAAACTTTTTACCGCTTGGGGGCGGGGGTCATGAAAGCGTTATATAACAACGGCTTATTTAATGGCACCTTTTTCTGACGCTAAAAAAATTTGCAAATGCATTTATTTTAAAACGCCAGAATGCATGGCGTTCTCTCACGGAGGTAATGCACGAACGATGTCATGCATATTTCAGTTTTCGGAAATGCATTTACGAAGCCTTACTTGGCGAACTCAGTATCGATTTTTCAGTCCAGTCTTTCCCATTGTCTGTTTTACCTTTTAGTCCACCGAAATTCTGTTTCTGCAATGTTTTTTTTTCTCATCCTGCATCTTGCAGCTAGACTTGCTGTGTCCCCGAAAAGCAATACTAGTTCCATGTCTTTGATAGAATTCACCCTCACCACCTTGGTGGGTTGCAGAAATTCATTGAAACAGGCTACCATAACCATAATGATTATGGTAAATGCGACCACTATGGCTCAGCAAGCGCAAGAGAGCATTTCAAAAGCCAGGGCATTCATTTTTAGGACGGTCCTTTAGTTCCCCGATTCGGACGAGTTGACAGTCTTCACAATGCGCCTGGGCCAAGTTTCGGCAAGCACCCATTGACGTGCGCCAAACACTGAGGATAATGGTTGGGGAAAACAGCCCTTGAAACGCAACATTCTGCTTGAATTAACGGGATGAATAGAAAGTAACGTTTAGCGAACTGATTCAGTTTTCTGTGAAATATAGGGGCCCCATTTTGGAAGTTTTTGGTTTTTTATCCACGGCATAGGGAGGATGCGAATCTACCGTAAACACAAATCAAAAGAGAAAACCATCGAAGGGCATCGAAGCAAGCGTCCTTTTAGCCCCGAAATGTTGCAACTTTTTCGTTTCTGCGCTGATGTAAAAGTTAAAATATTGCCTGCAAACCTGAGCTTTGGAGCTAAGCTGGAAAGGTGGCCCGGATGTAGAGCAAAGAATCGGTAGTTGCAGCTATGGAGGTAATAATTGGGGTACTAAGATAGAAGCTTTGCGAAGCGCGCTTCGACAGCTGTTAAGTTACTGCATACTGTATGTGCAACATCGACATGCTAAAGGTCGGCAAACACCAGGCAATTTATATCCCGAGATTTGTTTCCAGATGTATTATTGCTTGAGCAACTTATTTTTGGAAAGAAACTGATGCAATACATTCGTGCACAAAAGTTTCTTTTGTTGGGTAGTCATTCAGGAAAGACACGTCATAGGATGGAATTATTGGAATAAACAGGGCAGTCCAGTCAGTGTGCCCCAATTCCCTTTTTAAAAAATGTTGTCAGTTGATGTAGGAATATACAATGTATTCTGAAAATATCACTCCATGTGTGCAGCAACAGGAAATTGTTTCAGTTGAAATGCATTTAACTTTCCTGCAATTTCCCATTTACTTCCGGATTTGACGTACATCGTTTTTGACGACCTTTGTATATTTGGAAAATTCACTGAAGTTTATCAATTTGTCAACCACTTACATGTAGGCCTACATGTAATGCATTCCTTTTGTACACATGACTTCACGACTGCCAAAAGTGAATTTCTTAATGCTTTTGTCTGAGCACTCATAACATTCATGTTAAATTAATTGATGGCTTTTTGCACCTCCATGTCCAATTTGAGTAACTTGGCAGTTTGTCCATGGTGAAACTAGAGTGTTTTTACTTGAAATTGCATCATAGTACGGGTTTTTACACTGTAGATATATGATGTTCGAATTATGTAGGCACTATTTAGGATATCTTGACATGAAATAACGTTTTCAGTGCCTATACATTTGTCATCAGAAACAATTCCCGCGTCCGAAATCCACGCAACATCACAACAATGCGCATGCGCCATGTTGTCGAGGAGCCATTTTGTCTTCACATCGTCATGGGAAAACTGCGAAAATTTGCGACAAAACGAATTTCGGCGTAAATCAAGCACTTCTTACCCCGCTGAGCTTGCCCCAATCGAGCGGTGGTGAACTCAGACCGTTAATTTTCTGATTTAGACACGTGCGTTTTCCCCTAGCGCCAAAATTACGGATGAATAAATAAGGCGTTGTTACGTCAAATCGGCCATTTTCGTCACGGCGTAAACGGCAAGACACGAGCGTAAACTAGCCTTTTGTGAATTGGTGATGTGGAAATTCTCCAAAGTTAAAAACCTCTTCGAGTAGCATTTAGTCTGCATACATGTACGTTGACGGTTAAATTGACCACTGGGGTACCCCGAAATCCGTACACATGCACCGTTTATCTTCTTAAAAAGGAAAACGTACTGCCAATTCTTATGTAAATGAACCTGTCTGTTCATTATTATGTAGATGGCGCTGAGATTTCGAACATAATGAGGTGCATCTCTTATCTCATTTTTCTTAAAAGAATGTCCAATTACACGAAAGGTGCCGGAATCTGGTTTCTGAGATGTGGCTAAACTTCAGGGTCTACCAATGATCCGTGGTCTATCGAAATTTTTCAAAGATGGAATTAGGCATAAATTAAAAAAAAAATTGTAATTAAATTTTTTCCTATTAAATAACGAAGATCTGTATAATTGAAAGCATCACGAGACTTAGTGAATTCCGCACCAAGTCTGGTATTGTTTTCAATTATAGATAATATGATTAATAAATTGTTACGAAAAGCCAATTCCACAGTCATAAATTGTCAACGTATTCATTATAAATTTAAGAACAATCACTGGAATTTCGTAAAAGCGCCGTCTATTCAAAACACGCAGAATCGGATAAAATAATGAAGTTTGTAATTAACGTGAATTTGACGTTTTGGAAATTTTAAAATGTGAAATTCACAGTTCCGAGTTATTTACCTTCGTTAACTATACAAAAACATTGGTATTGAAAATATTTCATTTAATGCTTAAAACTATCTTCGCCTTAGTTCTAGCCGAGAATAGACAGTTGTGTTTTGCCAAGAATTGTTTTGAATTAGAGAAGCTTTATAAAGCTGTTTCTACACTTGGATTATTTTGGATGAAACATAGAGGAACTATTGTAGCTTATTGTTGACAATGGTTTAAAAGAATTGTTTTACATGTACATAAATTGTTAGCTAGATTGTTTACATAATTTTACTGTATGTTTCCAGAAACCACTGGCAGCTAATTAGCAACAGAAAGTTTCTCTATGTTTCTACCACCTACGTCCACACTGAAGGAAACATAAAGGAACTTTCTATTGCTAATTGGTTGCCAATTGTTTTGCATAATATTTTCACATAAATTCTTACCAACATTTTTTACATAAGCTTATGTTTGCAGAAACAACTGGCAACCAATTTCCAACAGAAAGTTCATCTATGTTTCCTTCAGTGTGGACGTAGGTGCATGAAACATAAGAGGTACTTTCTAATGTTTCTGCTGCTGATCGGTTGCCAGTTGTTTCTGCAAACATAAACTTATGAAATCAACAGGCAGCAAGCCATTAACAACAAAAAGTTTCCCTCTTTTCTCCAGTGTGGAAACATCTTTAGCCTCTCAAATTCAAAACAATATCTTGCAAGACATGGCGTGGAATTTCGAAGTATTGGACTCCCTGGAGATTTCACCGGTATGGCAAATTCCGTTCAAATGCAAAATCAGTCCAATTTGCATACTCGTCATGCTAAAGAACGATGATAGGACATAAATTTGTTTCGCTGGCTGTCTGTCGAGTCTTGATGAGTCATTTGTTCCAAGTGTAAAGGTTATTTTGCATAATGCATTAACGGGGGATATCCGCTTCCGGAATGTTGGAATTTTTCAAAGGATTCATTTCTGGAAAGAAAAATCACCGTAATACGAGGATGGATTTTTGATATCAGCCTCCGTGGCGTCACGTGGGCGTAGAGGTACATTGAACCTCAGTTACATTTCGCACTGTCACATTCGCATTACCATCTAAGAGTAATTCTAGTCTCGCTATCGAGCGAGTTGCGGTGCACCAACTGCAACACCCCCGCAGATGTTTTTGTCATATTTCTTGGTCAAATAAATTTATCACATACAGTATATCGTGTCTTGCAAAGGTTGAGACATTTCTGCCAGAAAAGGACTGTGCCGGCAAACCACGCTTAGAAGGCAATGTGTTCCAGAAAAATTGTTAATAACATGAATGTTTTCTTTGTTGAATATGGTTCTCATACGAATTAACTACTGGTCCCGTTTAATTCTGGTGACATTTTTCCAAAGACTGTTCATATATTAAGCACCCATTACATGTACCTGTATAAGTGTTTTTATCAACTTTTTTTACCGGGGAGTTTTTAAAGAAAAGTTAATTTTTCTCTAAAAATCTTCAAAAATCTTTAAAAAAGATTGCACCACAGTGAACTTCATTTTTTGATCAGTGAGGCCACATGGAGAAATTGAAATGCAGTTTTTATCCAACTGAGCACTGAAATTATTAAGCTTATGTTAACAAATGACAACACTACATGTATGACGTACATTTTGGCACATTTTGACAAATTTTGCTATCAGCAATATAAGAAAACGATTAGCATCATTTTAAGCACTTTGCTGAGCAAGTTATCAACTAACATGACAGAAAACACGTTAAACCTCGCTTATGTTTGAATTATTTTCGTATCAAAAAAATTTTAAACTCGTCAAAACAGCATCCAGTGACCCTGACAGCTCTCAAATTGCTACACTAACCCTAAAATCCTAACGAATTGCACATTTAGGACAATAGCTTCATGAGACCCTATTAAAATAAGGTATAATGTTCGAAAATGTGGACATCTTTGTCTATAAGCTGAGGAATGGTCATAAAAGAGAATTTGTTTAGCTGCCAATTGTTCATGCATGTACATGTATGTTGAGTGTCCATGAGGTTTGTTTGTATTCTATTTGGGAAACGAACTGATTTGGAGTATTCCAAATGGATTGACTTACGTGTAAAACGATATCAATCGAATTTCTCAAATGTTTGCCTCCAAACATACAGCAAAACCAAAGCAAACGCTATAGTGGATTGTGACGGCACTGCTTTTTGTTTTGCAAAACTCGAATATGCTCCTGGCGCCGATTATAACCCATATTTAAACAAGGGAATCGTAATGCCCCCACTTTTACTGGAAATGTATACGTCTAGCAGAAAGTGCCGTCCCTAGAATTTGAGAAAACTCAAAAAGTGCCGGTAGGGCATGTGGGTAATCATACACGGGTAAGGTCCCGCCCTCAGATGTGCTTTTGTTGGACATGGTGGTGCCATTCAGAACCATTTACAGCAGACCACTGCCTCTTTCCAAGCGTACAGCTCTCGAGTTCTTCAGTGTCCAGTGTGAAAAAGAAACGGGAGGGGTGCAAAAGATGGGTTGCAATTTCGGCAAGGTCAAGAACGCCATAACGCTTTCAGCAAGAGCAAACAAACCGCCCATTTGATGAATTCTGCTAATCGTATTTCTGACATTTTAGTTGAACCAACTAATATTTTCTCGTTTCTTACCACATATTGCTTTCCGTTTGACTGGCCCTATCCGGTATCACTGTTTATGAATACCATACAATTTCAGAGTCACTTTATAATATTGAAGGATTGCACGTGATTGGTCGTCCACTAGAAAGTATTTTGTATATTTACATCGTGATGTACATGCATGCACTGCAGATCGATTTGTAATATGGAGCACCACTTGATGTTACCACCATGACATCTAAGATATTAAAAATCCGGATTTATCCCGTAAGAGAAATATTATTTCCCTATCACATCTAAGATATTAAAAATCCGGATTTATCCCGTAAGAGAAATATTATTTCCCTATCCCAAAATAGAATAGTGTATGTCACTTTTCGTCTTAAACTCGTAAAACTGTTACATGTACTTGTTTTTGAACAAGGAAATACAGTGAAACCTGTTGCTTTGGACACCTCTATACATTGAAACTCTGTGAACATTGAAAACTTTTTTGGGCTTGAATTTTTCTCCATAGAAGCCCATGTTAAAATTTTTCTATACATTGAACTCTGCAGGCTATGAATAGCGAACACTTTTCATTGGCCACCCCCTTTACCCTAATGCTAAATTTAACTGTATACATTGAAATTTTTTTTAAAAAATTGTAATTCAACTACTGTACTCTAAAGAGCAGAAAGGAGGATGGAAGTGTTAATTCATATTAATGAAATGAGGGATGACAAAGGAGTAACGAGGGGATTTGGGAAAAAACCCAGACTTGAAGACACCTGATGAAGTCATTCTTAGTTGAGGTGATGTTAATTCAACTTTAAAGACGTTGAAATTATTTGCCTTTCACAAATTCGACGCCCTAATTTCAAGTGTATTAATGGCAGAAAAGACCATCATAGAATGCAACTACAGTATGACAATCGTCCAAAAATGCGGCAGTCGTTAATTTCTCACCTTTTTTAAATAAATGCAATGAAATTAATAGAATGTAGCGTATAGTCATAGCACACGTATTAATAATTTTCTATACTTTGAACACCTGTCAACATTGAACGAATTTTACTGTCCCGGAGGTGTTCGAGGTAATGTATACAGGGTTCACTATATAGGTTTAATTCAGAATGGAAAGTTATACGGAGCTGAGCGGTGTTCCATATCACATATCATGTACATGTATTTTGCTGAATTATTTCCACGACTGCTTATTTTTTAAAATATTAACTACGGAATAAAACGGTTTTTGTGCTTATAAAGTTATAAAAGGTTATTAACGAGCATGTCACATTTACCTAAATGAAGTAATTTTCGATTTTCTATTAACATGGATTGCATACACAACAAATACCAAAGTTTGTGATGTCAAACAACAACTCAAGGTTTAACTTTTTCTGAATTATTAACATGTAATGTACAAGTTTGTAAAAATGGGGATTCAGAAAAGTTTTCAAAAAAACTTGCCCATAGCAACATCGACTATTTCAGAAGTAGCACATGGTGACGTCACGGTCTACATGCTTACAAGAGGATGCCTAAAATTAGCAATCTATTGGCCAAGTTGAATCCGGCCTCTCGTGAGCATCGTAAAACAAAAACAATCAAACGAATGTCTTCGGCAATCCTCTTAACTGTTGATGTGTTTGCTTTTCTATAAACAGGCAGTGCCAGGTCATTGGTGGGCTGGTTGCACTCAATAGGGTTGCACGGGCTGGCGCCACCATCGTCCTTTGAGTATGCCGACTGGAGTGGAACTCATTGTTAGCATGCGATGCACCATGGGAACATTGGGTGCAAGGTGCTGCCACTTGCCCCTTACCAAAGTTTACCATCGAATGGCAGCCTCTTTTCTCCTTCCCTCTCTCTATTCATTAAGCAAATGCATATAATATTGGCAATTGGGAAATCACAAACCAATGGATAATTAATGAATGTCCATTGTTTGTTAGCAGCAGGCTTGCATGGCGCATGGCAGCAAAACGCTGATGGCATTCCATGTCCACGTGCTGTTGCTTCTTGCTGGGTTCATGAAAGACGTTCTCAGCCATCAAAATATGCACCACTGTTGAGGTTTCAAATCCTCCTTGTAATGAAACTGATTGTAAAATTCATGAATGGGGAAGTGAAGAGTGTCGTCCCCGTCAACAATGAAACGCTATTTAAAGCATTAAAAGAACAGGGCAATTAATCAAAAGATGGCGCTGTGAAACCTGGTAATTTTCCAGCTTTAGTTGCGCTCTTGGTAATTAAAATCGCAGTAAACTTTCTGTGCTTTAATTTTAATTGAATTTTGGGTCCAATAGCCTAGTCGAGCAGTATAGCTCATAAATGCAGTAGAATTAATGTTACATAAATGTAGTATTATTCTATTGCAGTGGAATGGATACACCATGCATATGCTTTGTTTATGTTTAGAAGCATTTTTGTTTGTAACTTAATTGTTTATATAGTGTTTTGTTTATAAGGCCATTGGAAATTGATGCCTTGTTTAACGTCCCCGCCCGCCCCATTGGTGACCCTCCGCCCCTACAAAATAGAGAAAATAAAAAATTGCCGCCC